>JAVIAB010000050.1:15624175-15694175 GCA_032433765.1 Megaustenia siamemsis | reverse complement strand
CGCTATAAAAAAGCTCTCTTCAAATTAATCAGGCGACAAAATCAACATTATGCTCAGAGTGTACTTTCGACTTCCGTATTATCTACATTTCTCCTCAGTGAAATCAGTGGAAAGATTGACATTATACAGAAAAAGCCACTCTATTGCGTCTTTTATCGACAGCTCTCGTCTGTTTAATCAAACGAAAAACTTACGGTCGACTGAGAAAGTCCCTACAATGTCTCTCTCCTATTGACAGCTGTTTTCTGCTCAATCAACTCAAAAGCTGAGATCTCGGTCACTGCCACCCCACTTACCAAGCTAAAAAGTCATGGATAAATCTCTTCAGTGCTGCGTTAAGATCACATTTCAAGGATTTGTGTTCTCGTTATTTTTTTTCCTTCTACATTACGCGGAACACACAATTCTGGAAGGTTGTACAAGATGCAAACTTTCCCTCCTTGTTGACATCGGTTCACACGTTGTTGTAGTTTATTATTCTTTGCATTCCTGGAATATCTGTCACAATCTTGCCAATTCTTGTATTTTATTTCTCACCTTTCTTCTTGTCTTTTCCTCTTCTTCTTTTCTTCTTTTCTTCTTTTATTTTGTTCTTTGTCTTCTTATTATTCTACTTTCTTCTTCTTTCTACTCCTCTACCGTCACATTCTTCGTTTTATTTCTTCTTTTTTCTTCGTGTTCTTATTATTCGTTTTTCGTCTTCTTATTTCTTGTTTGCGTTAGTCTTCTTCTTTCTCTCTTTTTTCTTTTGCTTCTTTTTCTTCCTATCTTCTTCTTGTTGCCTTTTCTTCTATTCCTTGCTCTTCTATTTTTTTCTCCCTTCCTCTATTTTTTCTTCTTCGCTTATTTTTTTTTCTCGTTATTTTTCTTTCTTCTGCTTCGTGTTCATGTTGTTGTTCTTTTCTTCTTATTATTGTTCTTCATTTTTGCTTCTTGTTTTTCTTCCACCCCCCCCCCTTCCTTCTTGATGTTGTTCTACATTTTTACGATCACCCGATTACTCCTCATCATCGTCCACCCTTAGGGGGTCTTTAAGTAGAAATTGATGCTCTGTGTTTTACAATAAACTGTAACTTTGTCCTGACGCATCCGATTTCAGCACATCATTTTTTTACAACTAAGTTGCCTTTCCTCTTCGATCTCTTTTCCCCTGGTCATAGAAGTTAGCCTCTTTCTATGTCAACCCCGAATGGATGAAATAGAAGCTTGGTCAGCTTTGGTTCATTTATCTTTCACTTTCTGTCGATGTAGAAGTTTTGAACACTAAGTCAAGGTCAAGTACGAGACTTGCATCGGCGCCTTAGCACGCGTGTTTCCACCCATATGTGTTCGACCGCCTATCCAGAAGTGTTCGGAGACTTCAGGATAGCGTCGCTTCAAGCACCGAAACTCACGATGCGAAGCGGCATTCCTCACTTTCCCTGAGTACTACCCCTCATATACCAAGTCCTGCTTATTGCAGGAGCTACTGAGTTAGGTGCTCTGTGCACACCGTGAGCTGTGTGTTTCATACGCTTTGATCATGTTTCGATATTCCAATTGTTTACGATGAATGATGATATCGTATGGCAGGGAAAATTTGGCCGTGTTCACTTTCTGTGCGGTTTCGCCTTCTGTCTTTTGGCGCGTGCTGAGACTGCTATGATGTGGACTACAGCTACCTTTTTTTGTTTGGGAGATGAGATATTAATTCGGATGATTCCACTGGCACGGGCGGTTGAGCAATTATGGATTTTAATTCGTTCGCAGTGATACTAGAGCCTTCCATAACCAAAGAACCAAAAAACTACCCTGGTACCCATTTCTGCCAGCGGCTGGGTTGACCACTGGGGAATTTTTTGTTTCCAACCGCGACTACAAATCACACTGCTTCCCACTGCTTTTGGACAATGATCCCTGTCACTGAAACGTGTTACACAGTTGTTTGTTTTAATCTAAAAGTGGTATTTTAATTCTAATCTTTAAAATTTGTGACCATTTATAGATGAAGATGTCAGGAGCCTAAATACATTCCATTCATTCCTAAAATTTATATTTTTTTAGAAGTGGTTTCAATTTGTGACACCATACAAGCAGAACAAAGAGGTCGGATTCAATCCTGATCGACGGTTTCCGGGTTCACCCAGCCTTAAATGGGAACCGGATTTTTTATGGGAAAGTAAAGCGGCACGGGCGTAATACCGACCACATTACCCCAAAAATCATGTGTCGAAGGTCTGTAAAAAGTAAGGTCACTAACACCATAATCCCTATACGCCACTTGGCGTGACGGGGGTACTTTACTTTTACACACAAAAAAACGACAAAAACAAAATAATTCGTTTAGTTATCATCATCATGTACAATACTGGTTGTCGTGACAACCAAGCTAGCTATATAGTATCTTATCTCTTTTTTCATCTGCGATCTCTCTTTCCCCGTATTTTGCCAGTTGTATACATGTATTACAAATTTCCTCTTCTCGTGATGTGCCCGAAAAATTTTGATTGTTTCTTTCTGGTGTTTCTTGGGAGTTCCTATAATTATCAAATATTTATGAATGATATCTTAGAAGGATAATGTTTATTTCTGGAAGATCAAATTTTTGCAAACTTGAGAGTCTCCGGGGA
The DNA here is from genome assembly GCA_032433765.1 of Megaustenia siamemsis. Classification (NCBI taxonomy): domain Eukaryota; kingdom Metazoa; phylum Mollusca; class Gastropoda; order Stylommatophora; family Ariophantidae; genus Megaustenia; species Megaustenia siamemsis. Next base: position 15,691,566 of record JAVIAB010000050.1, on the reverse strand, counting down.
ATGCAATATTCAATTTTTGAAAATAAATTTTGTAAATCCTAAGATACAGTTTTTCTTATTGCAAGGTTTGCATCAAAGAAGAAGCAAGGGTATTTTATCTTCGTGAAAAGAAACAGATGTACAAATCAACTAATGTATCAGTGACAAACAGCTGTGATTAATGATGACTATAACAGCGAGGGGAGACTGTAAATGGGGGGGGGGATACAGAGTTCCATCTGTCCGTTTGTTTATGAATATATTCAGTATCAGTGAATAATTTCTGTCGTCCGTCCTTCCTCAGTTTGTTGTTCTGATTGTACACACATGGGCGCACGCACGTGCGTACGCACATATTATATGTACACACAATAACGTTATGTATGTCTGTATTTTCTTCCACCTACTTGTCCATCCTTTAATCAAATTGTTCAGTGTTTATCAATAAATCAATTCATCAATCCATCTGCTCATCCGTCCGCCCGTCTATCCATCAATCCATCCATCCATCCGTCCGTTCAACCATCCATCCATCCGTCCGTCCGTCTATCCGTACATCCATCCATCCGTCCGTTCAACCATCCATCCATCCGTCCGTCCAACCATCCATTCGTCCGTCCGTCCCTACGTCAGTTCGTCCGTCCCTACGTCCGTCCGTCAATCCGTTCATCCATCCATCCATATGCTCATCCATTCTTCTTCAGTTCTGTCGGTCTCACCTTCCGCCTTATTTTTGCTATTAAAAAAATTACCTGGTTATTTGTTTGTTAGAGTTCGACTGATTAAAACAATAGGTTCGTATTTGTTTGTTAGAGAGTTCGACTGATTAAAATAATAGGTTCATATTTGTTTGTTAAAGTTCGACTGATTAAAACAATAGGTTCACAGTTCTTTGTTAAAGAGTTCGACTGATTAAAATAATAGGTTCATATTTGTTTGTTAAAGAGTTCGACTGATTAAAATAATAGGTTCATATTTTTTTCTCACTGATACTTTAGTTCAATTGCTGATTCGTACTTTTCACGGAAGATAAAATACACATGTTTCTTTAATTACACGTTCAACATGATAAGATACAGATGAAATAGATTCAAGATGCAACAAAGCTTGCCAAATCATTGGACAGCTGTCACCAATATTGAAATAGATTCAAGATGCAACAAAGCTTGCCAAATCATTGGACAGCTGTCACCAATATTGAAATAGATTCAAGATGCAACAAAGCTTGCCAAATCATTGGACAGCTGTCACCGATATTGAACAAGGAAATAACTCTAGAGGCAAAACCGGCACTACAATATAATCTTCATCCCAACGTTGTGCTACCAATGCCAGTCCTGGACAGTAGATGCAAGAACAATAAGATAAATAACATCTACAGAGATGAAATGTGATAGACGAATGACAGGAAACAGCCTGAGAGACAAGATCAGAAATGGAGAATTCAGAAAAAAACAGATAGGAATAACCCCCGCCAGAAAATATAGACAAAAACAACCGATGTAATGGTTTGGCCACGTGATAAGACAGAAAGATAAAAACACAGCACACGGAGCATTCATTAAACTAAACACCAGACCAAAATGCAGACAACGAAAAGATGGATTGACGGAATATTGGAAACACTAGAAAATATAACAGCAGCAGAGGCGAACCGAATAGCAAAGGATCGCAAATTATATCTCCCCTCGACGCTGAAAGGTAAATGTGGAAGGAAAGAAAAAAGAAAATGATTAAATAAAGGTGTATTATACAGTAAAAAACAAGAAACGTTTGTGACTGAAATTTAAATATAACACTATCTCAACTTTGTCAATTTGCCATTTGTGTTATCTTTTTGTTACTAGCATCACTAACATATCAAGAATAGATATTCATTTATAGATAGCACATTTTGTTACTAGCATCACTAACATATCAAGAATAAATATTGATTTATAGATAACACATTTTGTTACTAGCATCACTAACATATCAAGAATAGATATTCATTTATAGATAGCACATTTTGTTACTAGCATCACTAACATATCAAGAATAAATATTGATTTATAGATAACACATTTTGTTACTAGCATCACTAACATATCAAGAATAAATATTGATTTATAGATAACACATTTTGTTACTAGCATCACTAACATATCAAGAATAGATATTGATTTATAGATAGCACATTTTGTTACTAGCATCACTAACATATCAAGAATAAATATTGATTTATAGATAGCACATTTTGTTGCTAGCATCACTAACATATCAAGAATAAATATTGATTTATAGATAACACATTTTGTTACTAGCATCACTAACATATCAAGAATAAATATTGATTTATAGATAGCACATTTTGTTACTAGCATCACTAACATATCAAGAACAATTATTGATTTATAGATAGCACATTTTGTTGCTAGCATCACTAACATATCAAGAATAATTATTGATTTATAGATAGCACGTTTTAGGCTGCATGGTGTCAACAATTAAAACACTTCGATAAAATATACATTTTAGGAATTAAGGATATAGTCTAGGCTCAGATCATCTTTATGAATAAAAAAGCAATTTTAGCAAAGATTAGAACTAAAATGTCAAAAGGCATTACGTCTTTGCTGAAGCTGCTATGATGGGGACTGCAGCTGCCTTTCTTTGTTTGAATCCTTCAATGATATGAATTTTATTTAACCATAACCATACATAGGGAGCCGCGATAGCTCAGTGGTTAGTGAACTGGACTACAAAGGACATAGGATAGGGTTCGATCCTAACCGACAGCTTCCGGGTTCACCCAGCCTTAAATGGTTATTGGATTTTTTTCTTGAAATGTAAAGCGGCACGGGCATAATACCGACCACATTACCCCGAAATTCATATGCTGAAGGTCTGTAAAATGTATGGTCACTAACACCATATTCCATATACGCCACTTGGCGTGACGGAGCTCTTTACTTTCACTTACTTTATAACCATACATACATACACACCTAAAAATGATCTAGAGTACAAAGAAATATGTTAAAGCAATGGAATCTAAGAGGAAAGTCTTATCGACGATTGAGGCGAAAAAGGAACTTACAGTCAAACATGAAAGTGGTACACGTGTGGCGGATCTAGAAGGGAGGGAAAGTTAACAAGAATTCTTAACTATTAGTGTCAAGAGGCAGACGAGAGAGAGAGAGAGAGAGAGAGAGAGATTGAGAGAGAGAGAGTGAGAGAGAGAGTACATCAAAAGTAGACTTATTTGCTGTGTTTATAAAAAGGGAGTATCCTGAGTCAAAGAGGGGGCGGGGATGAGTAATCAAAAGGTAGGACGTCGAACTCAAGACAGGGAGGCCCCGGGTACAAAGCCCACCAGGAGCGCTGATGATTTTTCACAAACAGGAAAAAATAATCCGTGATTTCTTTCTGATGTTACCTCCCCTGATCTCTTGGGCATTGAGATCTGATGTCTAGCCCTCAGATTGAACAATATGGATTTGTGGTGGCTGGCCTCATCTCCTTTCTCCTTCTCTTTTGTCTTCTGAATTTGGTATCAATACTTCCTTGAAAGTTAATTCTTCATACACGCCCACTAAGTATCTTGTTTCTGGCTGTGCCCATCTTAACTCCAATCTCTTTCAACTGAAGGAGTGACGTAGACTCATGGTTGTCGAAGTCATGTGTCCTTCCCACTGGGGAAGCCCACAGAGGGCATTGATGATGTCCGCCCGATCTTTTGCATTTAAATTTATGCACATTATTGCTATATTAAATTAAAAAAAGATCAATACATGTGAGATGCGATGCTTGAGAAAAGTAACAAACAACACAAGAAGAGATAGAATACCAAATGAAACCATAAGAAAAATGGTAGGAACAAAACCCTGCCAAGAATATATAGAACAACAACAACTTAAATGGTTTGGCCACCTGGTCAGAATGAATCCTCACCAATCACCATCAAGGGCGTTCTTCTCGAGAATGCATGGGAAAAGACCAAGAGGAAGACCCAGAGGAAGATGGATCGATGCAGTGACAGAGACATGTAACAACAAAGGAAAATCACTAATTCAGACAATTCGAGCAGCTCAAGAACGACAAATGATATAAACCACGACACCTTGTAGGTATCAGTGAAAAGGGAAAAGAAGAAAGAAGATTGCTATATTTGTTATTATTACTGTGAACATAATTTCAATTAGAACGGGATTATTGCAGTCAAATATTAAAATGAGTGTGCGATGTTTATATATTTACCGACATTTGAAGACTATGAATTCGTATTTAAAAAATATTTTATGAGATTTTAGTTGTTTGTTTTATGGATTCAAAATTATTGGTTATTATTGGTTATTGGTTATGGAAGGCCTCGGTATCACTGCAAACGAATTAGAATCCATAATTGCTCAACCGCCCGTGCCAGTGGAATCATCCGAATTACTAACACATCTCCCAAACAAAGAAAGGTAATTGTAGTCCCCATCGTAGCAGTCTCAGCACACGCCAAAAGACATAAGGCGAAACCGCGCAGAAATTGACCCCAGCCAACTGTTCCCTGTCATACGATATTATCATTCATCGTAAACAAGCGGGATATCGAAACAGGATCAAAACGGATGAGACACACAGCTCACGGTGTGCACAGAGCACTTAACTCAGTAGCTCCTGCAACAAGCCGGACTTGGAATATGAGGAAACTGCAAGAAAGAACACTTTTCAGACATAGCCTTCAATGGTTCCTGCCGCCTATCCACCATATACCATGGAAGTTCACGTACCCCCGAAAATGATGATCGTCGTAGCACTTGATGATGTTAGGCCATCGTTGATGACTCCAATTCCAAACATATAGACACACAGTGGTGGTAAGTTATCATTTCCAATCCAACAGAAGCCACATGACCTGTAGTTAGTAAAACCACAGAGAGAATATGATTTTGTGACCTTCACTGATTCACTCTTGGATGTGAATGTGTAGTTTACACAAGAGGAGAAGTTTTCAACTACAGTGATCCCATTTAAGGCAATTCTGGGATAGCAAGGCAAGTCTCCTTTATAGCAGCAGAACTTGATGTTCTCTGCTCCCTTCTTGTAGCTGCTTCCACACGATTCTGATGTCTCATTAACTTGGACATCATTCAAGAACGATGTCAGATTAACATTCCATAGATCTGACTCTGCTGATGAAGTGCTTGAATTCAAAATTATATCTTAAGTTAAGTTATGTATTACAATCAAATTAACTTTCAAGGAAGTATTGATATCTAATTCGTATTTAAAATTATATTTTAAGTTAATTTATGTATTACAATCAAATTAACTTTCAAGGAAGTATTGATATCTAATTCAGAAGACAAAGAGAAGGATAAAGGAGATGAGGCCAGCCACCACAAATCCATCTTGTTCAATCTGCGGTCGGATCTGTTTATACAATGTAGGCAGATTCAGCCACGAGAGAAGCTGCTCAGTAAAACAGCATCCAGTATAAGACACTAATATATGACCAAACTGCTGACAAATCATGACTGCCCTCCACTAACCGTCTGCCTACACACCAAAGGCGAGTACATACAATGAAAAGCCGCGATGGCTCAGTGGTTAGTCAACTGGATTATAAACGACAGCAGGTCCGGTTCGATCCTGACCGACGGCTTCCGGTTCACCCAGCTTTAAATGGGTGCCGGATTTTTTCTGGGAAAGTAAAGCGGCACGGGCGTAATACCGACCACATTACCCCAAAAATCTGCTCTCTCTCTCAAATATCAGCTGCTTCTAATATTCTTTGCGTTGTCTTTCTTATCGTCCATGATTCACTTCCACATGGTAGAAAAGGTTCGACGTAGCACTTTAGGACACATTATCTGACATTAAATTGAAATTTACAATCGTATTTGTATATAATATCTGTATACAATCGTATTTTTATTATATAGGATATTTTCATTGGATAGAACTATGTCTTTACTTGTCATATTCTGCTTCTAATTTCTGCAGTGAATCTGCCATCTGATGTTATTAGTGATTCCGGATATTTGAATCTATGCACTTTATTCTTTATTTTTCCATTTAGTTTTACTCTATATTCTTGTATTTTTATTTTCTTTGATATTATCTTAACTCATGGTAAATTAAAACAGAATTAAATATCCATAATAATAAAACACGAAACAATAAATAAACTAAGCAAATACTATAAAGCAAAATGAAAATTGAATTTACTGTAAATTAGTGGAGAGTGGTGATGTCCCACGTGACTGATGGAGAGAAAGAGAAAGGGAACTGTCTTTTTATTGTTAAGATTTTCATCGCTACACACCAGACGAACTCATAGGTGCTTCGAGAAAATCAGAAGAGCATCCTGACCAACGACCGCAAACTCCGAAGCACGGTCTGTAATCCACGATGTGGATAGGTTTTTGCTGACAAGTTTCCCCGGGCAGCGGCACATATTTATGGTCTACGCTTTTCGATTTTAACTGCCAATGGATCTTTAACGTGCGCGAGTGCACACGGGACCTTCTGTTTAATGCTGTTATTCAACAGGGCTAGACATCAGATCTCACTACCCAAGAGACCAGGGGAGGTAACATCAGAAAGAAATCACGGATTAATTGTCCCTGTTTGTGAAACATCAACAGCGCTCCTGGTGGGCTTTGAACTCGGGTCCTTCCTGTCTTAAGTTCGACGTCCTACCTTTTGATTACCCATCCCCCTCCCCCTCTTTGACTCAGGATACTCCCTTTTTATAAACACAGCAAATAAGTCTACTATTGATGTACTCTCTCTCTCTCACTCTCTCTCACACTCTCTCTCACTCTCTCTCTCACTCTCTCTCTCACTCTTTCTCACTCTCTCTCTCACTCTCTCTTTCTTTCTCTCACTCTCTCACTCTCTGCCTCACTCTCTGCCTCACTCTCTCTCTCACTCTCTCACTCTCTCTCATACTCTCTCTCTCACTCTCTCTCACTTTCACTCTCACTTTCTCTCTCTCACTCTCTCTCACTCTCTCGCTCTCTCTGACTCTCTCTGACTCTCTCTCTCATACTCTCTCTCTCTCTCTCACTCTCTCACTCTCTCTCTCTCACTTTGTCTCTCTCTCTCTCTCTCGTCTGCCTCTTGACACTAATAGTTAAGAATTCTTGTTCACTTTCCCTCCCTTCTAGATCCGCCACACGTGTACCACTTTCATGTTTGACTGTAAGTTCCTTTTTCGCCTCAATCGTCGATAAGACTTTCCTCTTAGATTCCATTGCTTTAACATATTTCTTTGCTACTCTAGATCATTTTTAGGTGTGTATGTATGTATGGATATAAAGTAAGTAAAAGTAAAGTACCCCCGTCACGCCAAGTGGCGTATAGGGAATATGGTGTTAGTGACCATACATTTTACAGACCTTTAGCACATGATTTTCGGTGTAATGTGGTCGGTATTACGCCCGTGCCGCTTTACTTTCCCAGAAAAAAAATCCAATACCCATTTAAGGCTGGGTGAAGCCGGAACCCGTCGGTTGGGATCGAACCCTACCCCTTGTCTTTTGTAGTCCAGTTCACTAACCACTGAGCTATCGCGGCACCCTATATATCGTTATGGTTAAATAAAATTCATCTCATTGAAGGATCCAAACAATTAAATGCAGCTGCAGTCCCCATCATAACAGCTTTAGCAAACGCCAAAAGACGTAAGGCCAAGCGGCACCGAAAGCGAACGCAGCTGAACTGTCCTCGTCATACGATACCATCATTCAAAGTAAGCAATCGGAATATCGAAACACGATCCGGATGAAAAACACCGCTCACGGTGTGTACAGAGCACTAAACTCGGTAGCTCCGGTAGAAAGCAGGACTTGGAACATGAGGAAACTGCAACAAGGAACACTTTTCAGACTGAACCTCAAAGGTTCCTTCCGCCTATCTGCCATAACGACTGGAAGTCATCGTATATATATATATATATATATATATATATATATATATATATATATATATATATATATATATTAAAACCAAACACAGCAAAAGTAAAGCGAAAGGGCACTGAAAACATAGGAACGTAATCATTATAGTTATTGTAATAATGCAGACATTGACTTGGGCGTAAAACAGAATCATCATCAAGTACCGGGCCTACTGGCGTAGGTGATCATGTCTCTCCACAACTTTCGATCTCGGCAGCTATTTATCATTTCTGTTGTTGACCTTCTGCCAAGCCATTCTCTTACTCTGTCGTTTATTTTTTTCTCTTTGCTTCCCTCTATCTCTTCGTTCCTCAATTTTTCCAGTTGTTACAATATATTCTAGTTGTTCTCTTCTCATTACATGGCCAATAAATGATGATTGTTTCTTCCTAATGTTGGAAATTAGCTTTCTTTTTGCTTTGACCTCTCCCAGAACATCTTCATTACTCTTCTTAGCTGTCCACGGTACTCTCAACATTCTTCTGTAAAACCACATTTCTACAGACTCCAGTGATTTTCTTATCTGTTGTCCTATTGTCCATGATTCGCATCCATATGTTAAGACTGGCTCTACATAACATTTAAGAACTCTTTTTCTTGTTTTTATTGTCAAAAATAGATTGCATAGTATCTTCTTCATTTTTTGGAAAGCTGCTTTTGCCTGAGCCATTTAGCATCTCACCTCTTTTGTACATCTTCCGTCTGAGGTTAACAAAGTTCACAAATACTTAAATTCATTTTCCTGTTTTAATATTGTTCCACTTGTCTTTATTTTGCACTGAGGTGATGTCTTTTTCTTTGTTGTTACCATTACCTATGTCTTTTTGCTATTAAGGCTGAGTCCTTTATTTTTTGTTTTCTTTCACTATAATGTCCAACATTTCTTGTAACTCATTTTCACTCTTAGCGATTAAGACTGTATCATCAGCATACCTTAGATTATTTATATTATGACCTCCAATTGTTATTCCAGACATGTCCCTTATGGATCTTAAAATAATCCCACTATAAATATTAATCAAATCTGGTGACAGCACACAACCTTGTCTAACACCCTGTTTTATTTGTTGAAACATTCCCAATTGGTTTCCAGTTCTTATGGCCGCTGTTTGTTGCCAGTACATGTTCTTTATTATTCTTAGATCTTTGCTGTCTACGTTTATGCTTTCTAAAATTGTGATTATGTCTTGGTGCTTTACTTTGTCAAATGCCTTGGTGTAATCTATGAAACATAGGTATAGATCTGTTTTCACCTCTATGGCTCTTTCTACTAAAGATCTTATGATATAAATGGCATTGCTTGTTCCTTTATGTCTAACAAAATCACACTGTTCATCGCTAATTTCTGGACTGATTTTGTTTCGCACTCTTCGCATGATGATTCTTAGTAATATCTTAGTCATATGACTCATAAGGCTTATTGTGCGATGATCATCGCATTCAATCGCACCAGATTTCTTTTGTTGGGCTATGAAAATTGATTTGAGCATGTCGTCTGGTATGTATCCGCTGTTGTAGATATCATTCAATATTTTTATTATTATTTCTATTCCAAAATCACCCATGGCTTCAATCTCTTTTTTAGTTATATTATCTGGTCCAGGAGCTTTGCCTGCTTGCATATTGCGCAGGGCGTCTTCCACTTCTTAAAATAGAATACCTTGACAAATAGTTGTTTTTTGTTCAGTGCGCCTCGGCACGCGCAGTTACAACTTAGAAGCATCGTTCCTACTCGCCTCAATAATTATATTGAATTAGGTATTCAAACTCTGGACGTTTGCATTTTGAGTGATTCGAGGGAGAAGGTTCCACTTTATAATTATGTCAGTTGAATGGACAAGCCGTGAACACGCTGGAGGAAGAGACCTTTAATTCAACTGTTGCCCACCGCAATGCACAATAAAGACAAGTGGAACAATATAAAAACAGGTAAATGAATTTAAATATTTGGGAACAATGATAACCTCATATGGTAGATGTACAACAGAGGTGAGATACAGAATGGCTCAGCAGCTTTCCAAAAAATGAGGAAATTACTGTGCAATCCATTTTTGATAATAGAAACAAGAAAAAGAGTTGTTAAATGTTATGTAGAACTAGTCTTAATATATGGATGTGAATTAAAGACAATAGGATAGCATACAAGAAAATCACTGGAGGCTGTAGAAATGTGGTTTTACAGAAGAATGTTGAGAATACCATGGGCAGCTAAGAAAAGTAATGAAAACGTTCTGAAAGAGGCTAAAGCAAAGAGAAAGCTAATTTCCAATATTAGGAAGAAACAATCATCATTTTTGGGCCATGTAATGAGAAGATAACAACTGGGAAAATTGAGGGACGAAGAGATAGAGGGAAGTAAAGAGAAAACATACCAGACAGCTTAAGAGAATGGCTTGGCAGAAGGTCAACAAGACAAATGATAAATAACTGTCGAGATCGAATGTTGAGGAGAGACATGATCATCTACGCCAGCAGGCATGGTACTTGATGATGATACCCACAACAGCTTGTTTTCATCTAAAAGTGACATTTTAGTTCTAATCTTAGCAAAAATTGATCCTTTATACATGAAGATGATCTGAGCCTAGACTATATCCTTAATTCCTAAAATGTATATTTTATCGAAGTGTTTTAATTGTTGACACCATGCAGCCTAAAACGTGCTATCTATAAATCAATATTTATTCTTGATATGTTAGTAATGCTAGTAACAAAATGTGCTATCTATAAATCAATAATTGTTCTTGATATGTTAGTGATGCTAATAACAAAAAGATAACACACATGGCAAATTGACAAAGTTGAGGGAGTGTAATATTTAAATTTTAGTCACAAACGTTTCTTTTATTTTAATTTTATAATACACCTTTATTTAATTATTTTCTTTTACTTTCCTTCCACATTTACCTTTCAGCGTCGAGGGGAGATATAATTTGCGATCCTTTGCTCTTCTGTTCGCCTCTGCTGCTGTTATATTTTCTAATGTTTCTAATATTCCGTCAATCCATCTTTTCTTTGTCTGCATTTGGGTCTGGTGTTTAGTTTAATGAAGGCTCCGTGTGCTGTGTTTTTATCTTTCTGTCTTATCGGCGTGGCCAAACCATTACATCGGTTGTTTTTGTCTATATTTCCTGGCGGGGGTTATTCCTATCTTTTTTTTTTCTCAGTTCTCCATTTCTGATCTTGTCTCTCAGGCTGTTTCCTGTCATTCGTCTGACACATTTCATATCAGTAGATGTTATTTTACTTTTTGTTCTTGCATCTAAGGTCCAGGACTGGCATTGGTAGCACAACGTAGGGATGAAGATTATATTGTAGTGCCGGTTTTGCCTTTAGGATTATTTCCTTATTCAATATTGGTGACAGCTGCCCGATGATTTGGCAAGCTTTGCTGCATCTTGAATCTATTTCAATATTGGTGACAGCTGTCCGATGATTTGGCAAGCTTTGTTGCATCTTGAATCTATTTCAATATTGGTGACAGCTGTCCAATGATTTAGCAAGCTTTGTTGCATCTTGAATCTATTTCATCTGTATCTTATCATGTTGAACGTGTAATTAAAGAAACATGTGTATTTTACCTTCCTGGAAAAGAACGAATCAGCCATTGAATTAAAGTATCAGTGACAAACAAATGTGACCCTGTTGTTTTAATCAGTCGAACTCTTTAACAAAGAAACGACCAGATCATTTTTTAAATAGCAAAAATAAGGCGGAAGGTGAGATCGACAGGACTGAAGAAGAATGGATAAGCTTATGGATTGACGGACGGGCGTAGGGACGGACGGATGGATGGATGGATGGATGGATGGATGGATGGATGGATGGATGGATGGATGGACGGACGAATGGACGGACGGACGGATATATGGATGGATTGATGGATGGACGGACGGACGAACTGACGTAGGGACGGACGGACGGACGGACGGATGGATGGATTGATGGATTGATGGATGAACGGACGGACGGACGGACGGACGGACGGACGAACTGACGTAGGGACGGACGGACGGATGGATGGACGTACGGACGGATGGATATATGCATGGATTGATGGATGGATAGACGGACGGATGAACAGATGGATTGATGAATTGATTTATTGATAAACACTGAACAATTTGATTAATGGATGGACAAGTAGGTGGAAGAAAATACAGACATACATAACGTTATTGTGTGTACATATAATATGTGCGTACGCGCGTGCGTGCGCGCGTGTGTGTACAATCAGAGCGACAAACTGAGGATAAATGGATGACAGAAATTATTTACTGATAGTGAATATATTCATAAACTAACGGACAGATGGAGCTTTGTATTCTCTCCCCCCCCCCCCCCACACACACACACAAGATTGCTCACCCTTTCTCGCCTGCCATGAAAAATGCGTTCTTCTTCTCCATCTCTCTCTCTCTCTCTCTCTCTCTCACTGGTACTGAAAAGGTGTCGTTGTTATATCACTTGTCGTTCTTGAGCTGCTCGAACTGTCTCTCTTTCTCTCTCTCTCTCTCTCTCTCTCTCTCTCTGTCTGCAATCAAGACTCAATCAGAGTAGGATTCCAGACTCTCTCATGAAGTCAGCTGTCTGTTTAAGTGAATCGATTGCCCCAAATAGTTTCTCTTCCTTGGAGGTGGGCGTAGATCACATTTCTCTTCTCAGGTCTGTGTACTGGGGGCAATCTTGTAGAACGTGTTTTGTAGTCATATTGTCCAGTGTATAGTGGCATAGGCTGAACTGTCTGAATTAGTGATTTTCCTTTGTTGTTACATGTCTAATATGCATTAAATGGACGTAATATGCGTTTAGTCGTAGTTTATAGTAAACGGCCATTTCTGCACGGAATGTTTTGAGTGTCTGAATATCGTACGTCATCGATGTCTACTCGTTTGACCAGATGCTTCTATGGCCACTGCTGGAATCTTGTTAGTTTCGGTGAACCGATCGTCAACAATCATCTATGTGTCGTAGACCATTTTCAGCCTGATAAGCTGTATAATGCAGCTGCAACATAGATCCTGAACTGACGGAAGGAATAACAAATAGATTAATAGAAACATATTTTATTTAAATTTATTCTTATTATATTACTTCGTAATTCATCATCATTGAGTGCCGTCTCTGCATCGAAGGTTGGCTACCATGGCCGCCATTCCACTCTGTCTCTTGCTTTGATGGTGCAGATTGTTATATGCTGACTTATCCATCTGTTGATGTTACTCATCCATGTTGGTCTTGGTCTGCCTCTTTTACCTTGTATTATCCCTTCCAATATTACTTTTAGTAGGCTGTTGTGTCTTTTAACATGCCCCAAAAATTTCATTGATCTTGTTATAATCATGTTTAGTAGTTTTCTTTTTACTTTTAGTTGTTTTAAAACTGTATCGTTTGTTTTCTTTTCCTTCCATCCAATTCTACCTATTCTTTCTTAAATCCACATTTCAAAGGCTTCAATTTTCTGTTCTGTTTTTTTGTCTAATGTCCATGTTTCTGCACCATAGAAGAATATTGAGAAGATGTAATATTTCGCTATTCTTAGTTTTAGCCCTGGTGTTATTTGCTTTGATGTTAGTATTTTTTTATGGCATTGAAATTACTTTTTGCCAATCCTATTCTTTTGTTTATTTCAGTTGTACATTTTCCATCACTGGTTATAGTGTGCCCCAGGTAGTTGTTGCTCTGAACTGTCTCCAGATGTATTCCTTCAACTTTGATATTTAATTGTAGCTCTTGAGAATTTTCTTTGTTTATGATCATAGTTTTTAATTATTTCGTAATTATTACATTGTTACCAATCATTTCCTGTATCATATTTTTAATGTACTCATCACAGCTGTTTGATTTAATATCAGACCAATGAGGAAGTTCTCAAAGAGGCCAACACAAAATGGGAGCTCTTAAAAAAACACCAGAAAGAAGCAATCAACATTTTTCGGGCACATCATGAGAAGAGGAAAGTTGGAATACTTGGTTACAACTGGCAAAATAAAAGGAAAGAGAGATCGCGGACGACAAAGAGAGAAAATACTGGATAGCTTGGTGTCATGGCATGGAAAACAGTCAACAACAGAACTGATACGATGCACTGTAGATAGAAGATTGTGGAGGGACATGATCACCTACGCCAACCGGTAAGGCACATGATGATGATGATGAGTATTTTAGTCATAACCATTTAAATGTTGATGCATGTATACATGAAGATGGTTATGGTTAAAGTTAGTCGAAGGCCCCGGTATCACTGCAAACGAATTAAAATCCATATTTTCTCAACTGCCCGTGCCAGTGGAATAATCGGAATTAAAAGTAATCGCATTGAAATATCCAAATAAAGAAAAGCAACTGCACTCCACATCATAGCAGCTTCAGCACACGCCAAAAGACATTAGGCTAAGCGGCATCGAAAGTGAACGCAGCTGAACTGTCCTTCGTCATACGATATCATCATTCATCGTAAGCAATCGGAATATCGAAACACCATCCGGATTAAAAACACAGCTCACGGTGTGCACAGAGCACTAAACTCAGCAGCTCTAGCAGCAAGCCGGACTTGGAATATAAGGAAACTGCGACAAGGAACACTTTTCAGACTGAACCTCGATAGTTCCTGTTGTCTATCTGCCATATTGACTGGAATTCATACATGAAGATGTCCTGGCGAAATGATATTCCACTCATTCTGGAGATCGACATTTTATTGGAGTGGTTCTAAGTTGTGACACTGCAGACACAAATATGAATATCATAAAACAGTTAATTTTTGTGTTCTTGATGTCTTAGCAAAATAACGTTTACAAGAAAGAACAATTGTATAAATGGAACCATTTATGGTGTAAAATAACCATCAATTTAACTATTTCTGGTGTAAAATAAGCATTAATTTAACGAGTTATGGTGTAAAATAACCATCAATTTAACTATTTCTGGTGTAAAATAAGCATTAATTTAACGAGTTATGGTGTAAAATAACCATCAATTTAACTATTTCTGGTGTAAAATAAGCATTAATTTAACGAGTTATGGTGTAAAATAACCATCAATTTAACCATTTCTGATGTAAAATAACCATCAATTTAAACATTTCTGGTGTAAAATAACCATCAATTTAACCATTTCTAGTGTTAATTGTAATCAATTTAACGATTTGTGGTATAAAATAACCATTAATTTAACCATTTCTGGTGTAAAATAACCATCAATTTAACCATTTATGGTTTAAAATAACCATCAATTGAGCCATTTATGATGTAAGTAGCCATCAACTTAACCATTTCTGGTGTTAAATATCCACAAATTTAACCAAAATATTGTAACGATTGAAATTATAGCCTTTCTAATGATCATCTAAATGTTCTATGACAGATTTATAGTCAAGTCATGTTTAAAAACTGAAAAAATGTACCACGATTGCTAAAATAGCATAAACAAACCACTGTGCATATACGTCTTGTTAATTAAAGATTAACCCAAAAAATATATTGTTAATTAACAGTGATGATGTGTTTTAACGGTTATTTTTACAATTTTATTTCAGATATCGGCCCTATGACCCATCCCACTCACTCACATATTCCATACACACTCCCACTTACCCCGCCCACACATTCCCATAACCAGTCCACACATGCACGAGTCCCACCCACACATCCACACAACTCATCCACACTTCCCAACACTTCGTTCACACACCTGCCTACTCCAACAACACATCCCAACACAGCATCCACACATCATAAATTACCTACCACGAACCTCCACAACAGCATCAGCACCCCGAATTCCACCAACCCCCGCACTGATGACTCCCACCAATCCAGCCTCGTCAACGACTCATCAATATCAATTCCCACCAATAACATCTACCACAACACCGATGACAACGATGATACTCAAGACGACAACATCAGTATCAAATCCGATTTCTCCGACAAAAAACTCATCAAAAAAGACACAAACGACTCACAAACTGACTCCAGCACCGGAGACCCACCAAAGAAAAGAAAACGGCGAATACTCTTCTCAAAAGCTCAAACGTATGAGCTAGAACGCAGATTCCGTCAACAACGATACCTATCAGCACCTGAACGAGAACATCTTGCAAGCATCATTCGTTTGACCCCAGTCCAGGTGAAAATCTGGTTCCAGAATCATCGCTATAAACTTAAAAGATCGCGGCAGGAGAAAGGGTTATCCGACATTCACCCTTTGCCTTCCCCTCGTCGAGTTGCCGTTCCTGTTTTGGTAAAAGATGGAATCCCATGTCAACGTCTTGCCATGAAGACACAAGAGCATTATCATAACTCCGTGGCGATGCAAACTGGACTGTCAGACTCTATGGCAATCGGGATGAATGGTGGTGGATTGAGTCATTTAGGTTGTATGAATGAATACGGACGGGTAGCTGCCGGAACACAGGGGGTTGGCTCAACTTTGTCAGGGACTATTAATATGAATATGAACTGTGCCTACAGTAGCCCCATCGGACATCTTAATGTCCCTAATGTGAGCAGCATGAATGGCGTGCCTGGGTGTAGTCATTCTATTATGCAGGGACAGGCTCGGTGGTTCTGATATGAGGGAGGAGATAAATAGAGAGAGAGACAATGAGAGAGAGAGAGAGTAAGAGAGGGTTCGAAATTAATAGGGAGGAGGAGGAGGAGAGAGATATAAAGGCATGCAGAGGAGAAGAGATAGAGAGGAAAGAAATGAGGGTTAGATATTGAGTAGAGATTAGATAGGAGAATACAGTTGGGTATGAGGGGCTACATGTGGAAACGAGGGGAGTGGATGTGGATATGAGGGGGGTACATTTCGATATGAGGGGAGTACATGTGGATATGAGGGGGGTACATGTGGAAACGAGGGGAGTGGATGTGGATATGAGGGGGGTACATGTGGAAACGAGGGGAGTGGATGTGGATATGAGGGGAGAAAAGTTGGACATGAGGGGAGTAGAGTTGGATATGAGGGGAGTACATGTGGATATGAGTGGAGTAATTGTGGATATGAGGGGAGTACATGTGGATATGAGTGGAGTACATGTGGATATGAGGGGAGTACATGTGGATATGAGGGGAGTACAGTTGGATATGGGGGGAGTACATGTGGATATAAAGTAAAAGTAAAGTACCCTCCGTCACGCCAAGTGGCGTATAGGGAAATATGGTGTTAGTGACCCTATATTTTACAGACCTTCAGCACATGATTTTTGGGGTAATGTGGTCGGTATTACGCCCGTGCTGCTTTACTTTCCCAGAAAAAATCCGGTACCCATTTAAGGCTGGGTGAACCCGGAGCCGTCGGTTGCGATCGAACCCTACTCCTTGTACTTTGTAGTCCAGTTCACTGAGCTATCGCGGCTCCCCATATTCAACTGTACGTCCCTCATATTCAACTGTACTTCCCTCACGTTCAAGTATACTCCCCTCATATCCACATGTACTCCCCTCATATCCACATGTACTCCCCTCATATCCACATGTACTCCCCTCATATCCACAATTACTCCACTCATATCCACATGTACTCCCCTCATATCCAACTCTACTCCCCTCATATCCACATGTACTCCCCTCATATCCACAATTACTCCACTCATATCCACATGTACTCCCCTCATATCCACAATTACTCCACTCATATCCACATGTATGGTGTCCGGTTAGCGCAATCGATAGGCGGTTGGCTTACCACGGCAACAGCCGGGGTTCGTTCCCTGGCGAGGACACCTGGGTTTTACTAATTCCCTAAAAATTAGTGGGAGCCGCGATAGCTCAGTGGTTAGTGAACTGGACTACTATGGACAAGGGGTAGGGTACAATATGAATATCATAAAACAGTTAATTTTTGTGCTCTTGATGTCTTAGCTGCAGACACAAATATGAATATCATAAAACAGTTAATTTTTGTGTTCTTGATGTCTTAGCTGCAGACACAAATATGAATATCATAAAACAGTTAATTTTTGTGCTCTTGATGTCTTAGCTGCAGACACAAATATGAATATCATAAAACAGTTAATTTTTGTGCTCTTGATGTCTTAGCTGCAGACACACTAACCACTGAGCTATCGCGGCTCCCACTAATTTTTAGGGAATTAGTAAAACCCAGGTGTCCTCGCCAGGGAACGAACCCCGGCTGTTGCCGTGGTAAGCCAACCGCCTATCGATTGTGCTAACCGGACACCATACATGTGGATATGAGTGGAGTAATTGTGGATATGAGGGGAGTACATGTGGATATGAGGGGAGTAGAGTTGGATATGAGGGGAGTACATGTGGATATGAGTGGAGTAATTGTGGATATGAGGGGAGTACATGTGGATATGAGGGGAGTACATGTGGATATGAGGGGAGTACATGTGGATATGAGGGGAGTACAGTTGGATATGGGGGGAGTACATGTGGATATGAGGGGAGTACATGTAGATATGAGGGGAGTACATGTGGATATGAGGGGAGTACAATTGGACATGAGGGGAGTACAGTTGGACATGAGAGGAGTATAGTTGAATATGAGGGGAGTATACTTGAACGTGAGGGAAGTACAGTTGAATATGAGGGACGTACAGTTGAATATGGGGAGCCGCGATAGCTCAGTGAACTGGACTACAAAGTACAAGGAGTAGGGTTCGATCCCAACCGACGGCTTCCGGGTTCACCCAGCCTTAAATGGGTACCGGATTTTTTTTCTGGGAAAGTAAAGTGGCACGGGCGTAATACCGACCACATTACCCCAAAAAACATGTGCCGAAGGTCTGTAAAATGTATGGTCACTAACACCATATTTCCCTATACGCCACTTGGCGTGACGGGTGCTCTTTACTTTACTTACAGTTGAATATGAAGGAAGTACAGTTGAATATGAGGGAAGTACAGTTGAATATTAGGAAAGTATAGCTACGTATGATAGGAAACATATGTGAGGGGAGTACAGTTGAATATGAGGGGTATATAGTAACGTATGAGGGGAGTACATGTGGATATGAGATACGTACAGTTGGATATGAGGTGAATACAGTTAGATTATTGATGTATTTATTTATGTTTTGAATATATGATTTCATTGTTTGTGTACATTTTGAATGTAATTATAATCTCAATATTTCTCTTTGAGTTTATGGTCGCTTTGTTTGTCAAGACCGTGATATCAATGTGACTGGTGATACTAACTGTTGCAGTTATCTTCATGGCTTGACTTAATCATTCATGATATCGCACTTCGGGATGCAGTCCAGATAAATGCGTACCAAATGGTGGACCACAAGATACAGCTCAGTGTGAAAACGAAAAAAGTCTAAAAGGAAGTGGAGGAGAAGTTTGTAGAGGAAAAATAACAAAAATTAGATGAAGAAACAGAAGAATAAGAGGACCAAAAATGAAAATGAAGAGGTAGAAGAAAAAGGAAGAGAAGAAGGATGAAGAACAAGAAGAAGAAGAGCGCAGGTGGAAGAATAAGAAGATAAATACATGTAGGAAGAACAAGAACAAGAACAAGAAGAAGAGGAAGAAAAATCAGTGAGAATAGAATGAACAGTGAGAATAGAATGAACAGTGGAAAAGAAGACGGAAGAGAAAAATAAAAAAAGGAGAAATAAAAAAAAAAAAAAAGAAACGAAAAAGTAGAAGAATCATAATGATCTTTGTTGTTGCTAATAACTCTGCCATTCCTCAAGATCTTCTTCATCGCCTCTTTCCAATGAACCGTCCTACTGCCATTCCTCAAGATCTTCTTCATCGCCTCTTTCCAATGAACCGTCCTACTATGTTTATATTTTCATTTCTTTCTTTCCGAGTAACAGCAAAGATGAAGATACTGTTTTACAAAATGTTGCTAATTCCTCCTCCATCTCATCTCAGTCCGATCCCTTTTTCCAATCCCCAAATTCCAATCCAGCATTGTGGTATCTTCTAATCCAACCCAGTCTCTCAAAATAGACGAAATATTTTTGAAACAAATAAACTAAATTGGCTTGGTGTGTTGCTGACCAAAACACCTACAAATTTGTCTATAGCCGTTAATAAATAAACATGAGTATATAAATAAACATGAGTATATAAATAAACATGAGTATATAAATAAACACGAGTATATAAATAAATCTATCTATCTATTGTCCTTTCGAGCCGAAGACGGCATATAGGGCAGAGCCACAATCTTAAAAACAGAAACCTTGCGTGTCAAAATGGCACATATTGCAGAGATCACTACTACTAAAATCTTTGGCTCTGTTTCCATAACAATACTTTTTACAATGACAGCTTGTCAAGCCATCGATCAACCTCCATAGTCGCCTCTTACGACATGCCTGGAAGGTCAGTGTCACTATTCTTTAATATAAATGAACAGGAGTATATAAATGAACAGGAGTATAAAATAAACAGGAGTATATAAATAAACACGAGTATAAAATAAACAGGAGTATATAAATAAACAGGAGTATATAAATAAACATGAGTATAAAATAAACAGGAGTATATAAATAAACAGGAGTATATAAAAACATGAGGATTTAAATAAACATTAGTACATAAATAAACGGAGCCGCGATAGCTCAGTGGTTAGTGAATTGGACTACAAAGGACAAGGGGTAGGGTTCGATCCCAACCGACGGCTTCCGGGTTCATCCAGCCTTTAATGGGTACCGGATTTTTTTTTCTGGGAAAGTAAAGCACCACGGGCGTAATACCTACCACATTACCCCAAAAATCATGTGCTGAAGGTCTGTAAAATGTATGGTCACTAACACTATATTCGCTATACGCCACTTGGTGTGACGGGGGTACTTTACTTTTTTTTTTTCTATAAAAAACATTCACAACATATCGAAAAATGTCACATTTCCGTGTGGTGTCACAGAATGAAACCACTCCCATTATATATATATTATAAGAATATAGGGAATGTATTAGGCTGGAGACGACTTCATCCATAAATGTTACAAAATTATAACTATATGTCAAGTAAAAGTAAAGAGCCCCGTCACGCCAAGTGACGTATAGGGAATTTGGTGTTAGTGACCATATATTTTACAGACCCTCAGAACATGATTTTTGGGGTAATGTGGTCGGTGTTACGCCCGTGCCGCTTTACTTTCCCAGAAAAAATGCGATACCCGTTTAAGGTTGGGTAAACCTGGAAGCCGTCGATGAGGATCAGACCCTATCTCTTGTCCATTGTAGTCCAGTTCACTAACCACTGAGCTATCGTGACTCCCAAATTATAACTATATTGTAACTAAAATGTGACTTTTAATGAAAACAAACAGCTGTAACTAAAATGTGACTTTTAATGAAAACAAACAGCTGTAACTAAAATGTGACTTTTAATGAAAACAAACAGCTGTAACAAAAATGTGACTTTTAATGAAAACAAACAGCTGTAACAAAAATGTGACTTTTAATGAAAACAAACAGCTGTAACTAAAATGTGACTTTTAATGAAAACAAACAGCTGTAACTAAAATGTGACTTTTAATGAAAACAAACAACTGTGTATAACATTTTAAATAATAATTATTATTATGGCAACCAATGTTATTACTCATTTTAACACATTTATTGCTGCCCCTTGATATGCAAATAACTGTCAAGTTTTTCATTACAAAAATTATGTATATTTTTTTAATTTACGGTCATTAAACAAATTATTTTGACAATACTATATTGGTAATTTTATTAACAGTTTTCATAATGAAAGTTGTTATGATAATTGTATATAAACTTTCCATTTCAATATATTTATTATGGTAACATTGCGTATGCCGAACCCTCATTAACCGCCTCTTACAAACATGCCTGGTAGGGAAATATTTCTCAATTTCTATACCCCCCTTTCAGGCCCCGGGCAGGGCATATGTCTCTCACTATTATTCAGTTCCTGCTGTCTTCTTCTTCTGCTGCGATCATGATTTTTTCAGACCAGGATTCCAGACTCTCCATGAAGGCAGCTGTCTGTTTAAGTGATTCGGTTGTCCCGTACTGTTTCTCTTCCAGTGAGGTGGGTGTGGGCCACATTGTCCTTCTCAGGTCTGTGTAGTGGGGGCAAACCTGTAGAACATGTTTTGTAGTCATATTGTCCAGTGTACAGTGGCATTGTGAGTTTGGTGAACATGTGGTTTCTCATTCTGTTGTGGCCAGTGCGTAGGCGAAGTATGATGACTTAATCCCTCCATGATAGTTGGAGGTTTCGGCCCTTTGTTTTCAAAAATATGATTTATTTCTTCATTCTAACCGTCTTCATTATGAAGAAAAAGGTTTGATTTGCAACGTAAGCTATTCTTCATATAGTTCTCAATCGAGTTATTCGAAATATCTTTATGGCTGATCAGAAATACAAAGTTGAAATGGTAACTATGTAGTTGGTTAGTTTTGAATGGGCTTCAGCCATTACCCACCACAGGGCTTGCTTTCAATCATTTGGGCTCTATAGCAATGAAAATCTAATTTGACAACCCCGCGATTTGATTGCACGCATGCGCGTCTTGTATGCCCTTGTCGTCTAGCAAGTATCAGTGTCGTGTTGAATAGAGGGTACCAGATAGCTTGTTCTTCGGGGGCCCAAGTAGCCTAGTATGTTCCCTATCGTTTTTTTTTCGTGGCAAGGCACTGTGCCACTGAGTACAAGTTCGATCCTGCTTCGGTCCATATATTGTTCTTTGTTTTTTTTTTCTGTTGTTGATTATTTGTTGCAAAAATAAAGGACTCAGCCTTAATAGCAAAAAGACAGATGTAATGGTAACAACAAAGAAAAAGACATCACCTCAGTGCAAAATAAAGACAAGTGGAACAATATTAAAACATGTAAATTAATTTTAATATTTGGGAACTTTGTTAACCTCAGACGGAAGATGTACAAAAGAGGTAAGATGCAGAATGGCTCAGGCTAAAGCAGCTTTCCAAAAAATGAGGAAGATACTATGCAATCCATTTTTGACAATAGAAACAAGAAAAAGAGTTCTTAAATGTTATGTAGAGCCAGTCTTAACATATGGATGCGAATCATGGACAATAGGACAACAGACAAGAAAATCACTGGAGTCTGTAGAAATGTGGTTTTACAGAAGAATGTTGAGAGTACCATGGACAGCTAAGAAGAGTAATGAAAACGTTCTGAAAGAGGTCAAAGCAAAAAGAGAACTAATTTCCAATATTAGGAAGAGACAATCATCATTTTTTGGCCATGTAATGAGAAGAGAACAACTGGAATATATTGTAACAACTGGAAAAATTGTTGGACGAAGAGATAAAGGGAAGCAAAGAGAAATAATAACAGACAGCTTAAGAGAATCGCTTGGCAGAAGGTCAACAACAGAAATGATAAATAGCTGCCGAGATCAAAAATTGTGGAGAGACATGATCACCTACGCCAGTAGGCACGGCACTTGATGATGATGATGATTATTTGTCATTTTATCCGAGTGCTGTAAACATACCTCTTCCTCTGAACTGATTCGCTGATTATCGCCTCGAAAGTTTCCCTCTATAATAATATTCATTTATTATTTATTGTCTTCTTGGGAAGACACTGGGCTACCGACGTGTGAGTTGTATTCGTGGTTGGAAAAAAAAAATACCCCCTCGGTTGACCTAGCCGCTAGCAGAAATGGATATCAGATTAGTGCTCTGGGAAGGTGGGGAATGCCGTCTCGCATCGTGAGTTTCGATGCTTGAAGTAACACTATCCAGAAGTCTTCGAACACTTATGGATAGTCGGCCGAGTACACATGGGGGAAGAAGAGGCAAATTCGCCACCAGGTATCAGAGCTGAAAGTTGTCAGCGACCCACAGCTGATGGCTTACGCCAGGATCGGTGAACCAGAACCATCCAGACCGTACTCCACCTCTCCGCGGTGCTTCCAGTAACAGACTAACCTGTCTAGTCTGGCCACGCGAGTACGGATCGAAGAGGTAAGACAACCCAGTACTCAAAATTAACATCCTGAAGTCGGGTGTGTTGGGCCGCAAGGCACAAATATCACATTTTTATTTCAAACCACAACACAACGCAGACACGCCTACATAACGTCTTAAAGGCGGATGATGAGACTGTGTATTCGTTTAGACATCGGAAGAACGCAAAGCAAGCACGCATCTTGAAGTAAACTCGTGTGCCAAGACGCCGATTCAAGTCTCGTGCTTTACCTTACCTTGTTCTTGAGGGAGCCGCGATAGCTCAGTGGTTAGTGAACTGGACTACAAAGGACAAGAGGTATGGTTCTATCCCAACCGACGGCCTCCATGTTCACACAACCTTTAATGGGTACCGGATTTTTTTTCTGGGAAAGTAAAGCGGCATCGACCACATTATCTCAAAAATCATGTGCCGAAGCTCTGTAAAATGTGTGGTTACTAACACCATACTCCCTTCACGCCACTTGGCGTGACGGGGGTACTTTACTTTTTTTTTTTTTTTAACCTTGCTCTTGGAGAAAACCACAATTTTGAGGTAGTGCTGCAATTACCCAAAAATGTGCGATGGCGGAGAAATATGGGCACAAACACTGTACGAAAATAGTCGACATGCTCGAAGCGTCCTGGGAAACAAGACAAGAATAGAACTGGTTGGTCAGAGCCTTTCATTAGACGGTAATGTTAACCTATAAAAAGTAAAGTAAAGAGCCCCCGTCATGTGGCGTATAGGGATTATGGTGTTAGTGACCATAAATTTTACAGACCTTCAGCACATGATTTTTTGGATAATGTGGTCGGTATTACGCCCGTAATTAATACAATTGGCAATAACCAAATAAAACTAGGAGAAATACCTCTACTAGACGTACAATCTTACATATATCTGGGCAGTAATATAGATAAAGTGGGAGGAACAGAAAATGATACCAAAATAAGGATATCAAAAGCAAGAGGAGCTTTCATTGCACTGGGAAACATATGGGAGTCCAAAGAAATTAGGTTAAATACAAAAATACAAATGTTCAGCTCAAATGTTAAGTCGGTCCTATTATTTGGCTGTGAAACATGGAGAGCAACAAAATTGACAATCACGAAGATACAGACTTTCATTAATGGATGCTTACGCAGGATAAAAGGATGGAAATGGCAGGACAAAATCACTAACATCGAATTATGGAAATGTACCAGTCAAATACCAGTGGATAAAGAGATACAGCGAAGACGATGGCGCTGGATAGGACACACACTACGGAAGCCAACTGAGAGTATTACACAACAGGCCCTTTTTTGGAATCCCCAGGGGAAAAGACAAAGAGGAAGATCAAGGAATTCTTGGAGAAGACAGATAGAAGCAGAGATGAAGATGATGGGGAAGACATGGAATGATATAAAAGGAATGGCGAAAAACAGAATGACTTGGAAAGTGTTTGTTGAAGACCTATGCTCCACTGGGAGCTATAAAGATAGAAGAAGAAGAAGATTACGCCCGTGCCGCTTTACTTTCCCAGAAAAAAGCCGGTACCCATTTAAGTCTGGGTGAACCCGGATGTCGTCGGTTGGGATTGAACCCTACCTTTTGTCCTTTGTAGTCCAGTTCACTAACCACTGAGCTATCGCAACTGCCAATGTTAACCTATGGCTGAAATTAGTTTGTTCCGTTCCCCTATTAGTTTGGCTGCTCAATACAATTTTAAGTTGCATTTTTTTCAAATCTTTTTCCAGCCTTACTTGCAGCCCCCCATGATATCTATATATTTCTGCCCATCTCTCTCGCCCCCCCTCTCCCTCCCTCCCTCAGTCTCTCTACGATATATCTCACCTGATCTAGTTATCTCAGCTCACATATTCCTACAATAAATTCACAAATCTCCTCTCCATTTCTCTTTGACGTTGTCCAATTTTCCAACCAGCAATAGGGTCCTAAATATTCTAGGTTCCTATTCTGAGTGTTTATTTTGTTTTTAGCCTGTTTACAGTAGTTTGATGACGTATCACTGGTAGTACATGATGTCCCATACCGGATGTGAGCTGGTTGCATTTCTCCTTCATCGCATCCCTCGTTTTGCTGTCTCATTGGTTTCTCAAATCCTATCCAGAGTTCGGTCGATGAGGGCATGGGACTTCCAATAAAAAGTTAAGTTTCTTTTCATTATATTTTCTCTTTCTCACTTTTACTAGTTTTATTTATTTTCTAATATATAGTAGCGTATATTTTCCTTGCATGCCCGTTCGTTTGTGTTGTCCCTGTTTTCCGAGGAAGGCAGCAGGTAGGCCGACGTGTCAATAATGTCTAATAATTTCTCTAAATAATCTCAGGAAGACGGGAACTTCAATATGGTGGATAGGCGGCGGGAACAATTGAAGGCTATGCATGAAAAGTGTTCCTTGTTGCTGTTTCCTCATATTCCAAGTCCGGCTTGTTGCAGGAGCTACTGAGTTAAGTGCTCTGTGCACACCGTGAGCTGTGTGTCTCATCCATTTTGATCATGTTTCGATATTCCAATTGTTTACGATGAATAATGATATAGTATGACAGGGAACAGTTGGCTGTGTTCACTTTCTGCGCGGTTTCGCCGTATGTCTTTTGGCGTGTGCTGAGACTGCTATGATGAGGACTTCAGCTACCTTTCTTTGTTTGGGAGATGAGATAGTAATTCGGATGATTCCACTGACACGGGTGGTGTGAGCAATTATGGATTTTAATTCGTTTGCAGTGATACCGGGGCCTTCCATAACCAAATAACATGGAGAACAGCAAAAAATGACAATCAAGAAGATACAGACCTCGTCATTAATGGATGCTTGCGCAGAATAAAAGGATGGAAATGGCAGGACAAAATCACTAACATAGAACTATTGGAAAGTACCAGTCAAATACCAGTGGAACAAGAGATACAACGAAGACGATGGCACTGGAGAGGACACAGAATGCGGAAGCCAACTGAGAGTATTACACGACAGGCCCTTTCCTGGAATCCCCAGGGAAAAGACAAAGTGGTGGACCAAAATATTCTTGAAGAAAACAGGTGGAAACAGAGATGAAACTGATGGGTAAAAAATGGAATGATCTTAAAAGAAAGGCAAGAAACAGAACGGCTTGGAAATGTTTGTTAAAGACCCGTACTCCACAGGGAGCTGAAATGTAGAAGAAGGCACCAGACAAAAGCAGAGCTGGAAGCTATCATCATCATCATCACGTATCCTGCCGGTTGGCGTAGGCGATCATGTCCCTCCACAATCTTCTATCCACAGTGCATCGTATCAGTTCTGCTGTTGACTGTTTTCCATGCCGTGACACCAAGCTATCCAGTATTTTCTCTCTTTGTCGTCCGCGATCTCTCTTTCCTTTTATTTTGCCAGTTGTAACCAAGTATTCCAACTTTCCTCTTCTCATGATGTGCCCGAAAAAATGTTGATTGCTTCTTCTGATGTTTTTTAAGAGCTCCCTTTTTGTGTTGGCCTCTTTGAGAACTTCCTCATTGGTCTTTTTATCTGTCCAGGGTACTTTCAACATTCTTATGAGAAATCCCATCTCAGTGGCCTCTAATCGTCTTTTCATTTTTTTGTCTGCTGTCCATGATTCGCTTCCATAGGTCAGGATTTGGTTCTATATAGCACCGATGAACTCTCTTTCTCATTTTTATTGACATAGATTTGTTGCATAAGATATTTTTCATTTTCTGAAATGCTATTTTGGCCTGAGCTATTCTGCTTTTTATTTCTGTGGTGCATCTCCCATCTGATGTAATTATTGTGCCCAAGTATTTGAAACGTTGCACTTGTTTTAGATTTGTTTCGTTTATTATTTTGGAAGCTATCAGTAACATATATTTAATGGTTTGCGCCAGGATCGGGAACCAAAAGCATCTAGACCCTTCGCCACCTCTTCGCGGTACCTCCAGACACAAACTAACCTGTCTAGTCTGGCCAAGTAGTTTGGATCGAAGAGGGAAAGTTACCCGGTACCCAAATGCTCATGATATCAGATGTATTGGGCCAAAAGGCGTAAATATCAGTTCTAGTGCAAACCACAACACAACGCCTCTGCGCCTACTTAACGTCCTTTTAAGGACGTGTGACGAAGAGATATATCAATTCCTTTAGCATTCAATGGATGAACTCCAGAAAGAAAGAAAGAAAGAAAGAAAGGAAGGAATGAAGAAAGAAAGAAAGAAAAGAAAGAAAGAAAAGAAAGAAAAGAAAGAAAGAAAAGAAAGAAAGGAAGAAAGAAAGAAAGAAAGAAAGAAAGAAAGAAAGAAAGAAAGAAAGAAAGAAAGAAAGAAAGAAAGAAAGAAAAGAAAGGGATAACGATATCTCACAATCAATTTGCTATTTCATGATCAATTCGCTATATAGTGTTAATTTAATTTACTTACACAATTGTGTGTGTGTATGTGTTGTCTATTGTTCCTGCTGAAGTCCTACCGAGCCGCAGCGTCGGTATTGATTTTGTGTTGTCCCTCATCTACGTACAGCTGTAACAATGCAAGAGAATCAACTCAGAGAAAGAGGTATGTTTATAGCACTCGGAAAAAATTACAAATAATCAACAACAGAAAAAAAACCAACAAAGAACAATATATGGTCCTAAGCAGGATCGAACCTGTACACCTCGGCACAGCGCCTTGCCACGAAAAGCCAAACGCTAGGGAACACTGCCAACTCGGCTCAGTTAGCAATAACAATACCACTATATTCCCCTCACCTCTCACTATTCTGTATTTCTTTTCATACGAGACTACAGCGACCCCCCATGAAGCGCCTCCCCTGAATCAATCTCACACTTTATTCACAATTTTGCGACTTTCTAGCCCGACGTGCATAAAATGCACTCAGTTGTTTCTTCTGGAGCAGCCATGCACACCTTTAACCGCTACCCGTTATCCAGGCGATCAAGTGCCGCCAAGCTCACAACTCTCTGATCGCAACACAAGCTCTGGTTTCCAGTCTTTAAGGCTCTCTCATTTCTCCAGCTCCTGCGGGATTTCTCTGTTGTTGCTGTGCTCTCAGCCGGCAAGCTGCGCACCGTGACTTGTACAAACTTTCGCCCACTTCACACGGTTTCCGTTCCACACAAAAAATACAGAAGCCAAATAACACAGAGATCAATCAGTACATCGATCATTTTTACACAGATTCTTTCTTTCTATTTGTTTACCCTTGATTTCTTTCCTTTTACTTTCTGTCTGTGTGTCTTTCTATCTTTCTTACTTTCTTTTAATACTGTGTCTTTTTTTCTTTTTTTCTTTCTTTCCTTTCATACTGTTATTCTTTCTTTCTTTCATAATATCTTTGTACCGTTTTCATACTGTTATTTTTTTTCTTTCTTTCTTTCATAATATCTTTCTTTCTTTTCATACGGTCTTTGTTTTATTCTTTCTGTCATTTTTTCTGTCTTTTTTTTTCTTTCTTTCTTTCGCTCTGCCTTGCTCTCTGTATTTTTTTTCTCTATCTTTTCTTTCTTTCTGTCATTTTTCCTTGCTGCTTTCTTTCTTTTCTGTCTGTCATTATTTCGTTCTGTTTTTCTTTCTTTAAGTCTTTCTTTTTTCTGTCGTTTATTCCTTTCTTTCTTTCTTTCTTTATTCTAAAAAGTGAAGAAAAAGTATAAAGATATATTCCTTTACTTCTTCTGTCCGTAGCCCTGAAGGTCGTTTGAGGCATAATTGATATTATTCAAGAACATTCCCCATTGATCTCTGTCATTATTCATTCTTTGGCACTGCAAAGTCGAGACAATCCCATTTATTATGTTATCTTTCCCAGTGGTGTAGAGAGAGGAGGGGGGGGGGTGTAATTTATATATATATATATGAAATGTGGATTTATAGAAGAATAGGTAGAATTGGATGGAAAGAAAAGAAAACAAACGATGAAGTTTTAAAACAACTGAAAATAAAAAGAGAACTACTAAATACAATTAAGACAAGATAAATGAAATTTTTGGCACATGTTAAAAGGAACAACAGCCTACTAAAAGTAATATTGGAAGGGAAAATACAAGGTAAAAGAGGCAGAGACAGACCAAGACTAACATGGACGAGTAACATCAAAAGATGGACAAGTCAATCTATGACAGCCTGCACCATCAAAGCAAGAGACAGAGTAGAATGGCGATCCATGGTAGCCAACCTTCGTTGCGGAGAAGGCACTCGATGATGATGATGATATATATATATATATATATATATATATATACATATATATATATATATATATATATATATATATATATATATATATATATATATTATCCAACTCAAATTTGACAATGGAGTCAAAACATTCAGTTCTTCAATTCATTTGGTACCAAAAATGACAAATGAAGAATGTTTAACCAGCTGGAGAAACCTGGAATATCAGCAAAACCATGCCAAAGACAATGTTCGAGTTTTTAAATTGTTTATGTTGATGGTATATCTCACCAACATCGAAGGTAATATGTGATGTGACCAATCACTGACGTCTCTCTTTGTAGAGCACTTATATTCATAATTTTATTTGATAAACAAACAAATTTTGCTCCAACATTTCAGGGTCAACAAAACCTGCCACTATTCTTCAATTTTAAAGTGCACCTCTATTCTTCAATTTTAAAGTGCACCTCTATTCTTCAATATTAAAGTGCACCTCTATTCTTCAATATTAAAGTACACTTCTATTCTTCAATACTAAAGTGCACTTCTATTCTGCAATATTAAAGTGCACCTCTATTCTTCAATATTAAAGTGCACCTCTATTCTTCAATATTAAAGTACACCTCTATTCTTCAATACTAAAGTGCACCTCTATTCTACAATATTAAAGTGCACCTCTATTCTTCAAAATTAAAGTACACCTCTATTCTTTAATATTAAAGCGCACATCTATTCTTCAATATTAAAGTACAGCGCTATTCTTAACGTGCAGTCTTTACATGTGCATCCTCCAACATTCCCAGTACATACTCCAACATTTCCAGTACATCCTCCAACATTCCCAGTACATACTCCAACATTCCCAGTTCATCCTCCAACATTCCCAGTACATCCTCCGAAATTCCCAGTACATCCTCCAACATTCCCAGTACATCCTCCAACATTCCCAGTACATCCTCCAACATTCCCAGTTTATCCTCCAACATTCCCAGTTTATCCTTCAACATTCCCATTTCATCCTCCAACATTCCCAGTACATCCTCCAACATTCCCAGTTCATCCTTCAACATTCCCAGCACATCCTACTATATTACCAGTACATTCTCCAACATTCCCAGTACATCCTCCAACATTCCCAGTTTATCCTCCAACATTCCCAGTTCATCCTCCAACATTCACAGTACATCCTCCGAAATTCCCAGTACATACTCCAACATTCCCAGTACATCCTCCAACATTCCCAGTACATACTCCAACATTCCCAGTTCATCCTCCAACATTCCCAGTACATCCTCCGAAATTCCCAGTACATCCTCCAACATTCCCAGTACATCCTCCAACATTCCCAGTACATCCTCCAACATTCCCAGTTTATCCTCCAACATTCCCAGTTTATCCTTCAACATTCCCATTTCATCCTCCAACATTCCCAGTACATCCTCCAACATTCCCAGTTCATCCTTCAACATTCCCAGCACATCCTACTATATTACCAGTACATTCTCCAACATTCCCAGTACATCCTCCAACATTCCCAGTTTATCCTCCAACATTCCCAGTTCATCCTTCAACATTCCCAGTTCATCCTCCAACATTCCCAGTTCATCCTCCAACATTCCCAGTTTATCCTCCAACATTCCCTGTACATCCTCCAACATTCCCAGTACATCCTCCAACATTCCCAGCACATCCTACTATATTCCCAGTACATCCTTCAAATTTCCCAATACATCCTACAACATTCCCAGTACATTCTCCAATACAATAGAGAATGTTGATGACAGAGATCAATGGAGAATGTTGATGACAGAGATCAATGGAGAATGTTGATGACAAAGGTCAATGAAGATTGTTGATAGTGGAGATCAATGGAGAATGTTGATGACAGAGATTATTGGGGAGTGTTGATGACAGAGATCAATAGAGAATGTTGATGACAGAGATCAATGGAGAATGTTGATGACAGAGATTATTGGGGAGTGTTGATGACAGAGATCAATAGAGGATGTTGATGACAGAGATCAATGGAGAATGTTGATGACAGAGAATATTGAGGAGTGTTGATGACAGAGATCAATAGAGAATGTTGATGACAGAGATCAATGGAGAATGTTGATGACAGAGAATATTGGGGAGTGTTGATGACAGAGATCAATTGAGAATGTTGATGACAGAGATCAATGGAGAATGTTGATGGTGGAGATCAATGGAGAATGTTGATGACAGAGATTAATGGAGAATGTTGATGACAGAGATTAATGGAGAATGTTGATGACAGAGATTAATGGAGAATGTTGATGACAGAGATTAATGGAGAATGTTGATGACAGAGACTAATGGAAAATGTTGATGACAGAGATCAATGGGGAGTGTTGATGACAGAGATCAATGGAGAATGTTGATGCCAAAGGTCAATGAAGAAAGTTGATGACAGAGATCAATGGGGAATTTTGGTTACTGGAGAATGGGGAATTTCTTAAGAGAATGGCGTGAAACAGGACAGATTTTAAATTGTGGATATGTCCTGCGAAAAAGAAGGCATTGAGAATAATATAGCAACAGGTAGAATAAATGGAAAGAAGAGCAGAGGAAAACAAAGAGAGAAAAAAAAAGTACAGAACAGCTGCTCTTCTTCTCCTTTCCTTCCTCATTTGTCTTTCAGCGTCGAAGGGAAATATAATTTACGTTCCATACTTGGAGAAAACATGTGGAAGCAGAGATGAAGAGGATGGGGTAAACGGGGAAATTTCTTAAGAGAGTGGCAAGAAACAGGACAGCTTGGAAAGTATTTGTTCAAGACCTTTGCTCCACATGGAGCTGAAAGTGTTTGTTGAAGACCTATGCTCCAAAAGGAGCTGAAAGTGTTTGTTGAAGACATATGCTCCACAAAGAGCTTCAAGTGTTAGTTGAAGACCTATGCGCCACAGGGAGCTGAAAGTGTATGTTGAAGACCTATGCTTCACAAGGAGCGCTGAAAGTGTTTGTTGAAAACCTATGCTCCACAGGGAACTGAAAATGTTTGTTGAAGACCTATGTTCCACAAGGAGCGATGAAACTGTTTATTGAAGACCTATGCTCTACAAGGAGCTGAAAGTGCTTGACGAAGATCTATGCTCCCCAATGAGCAGAAATTATTTGTTGAAGACCTATGCTCCACAAGAAGCTGAAAGTGTTTGTTGAAGATCTATGCTTCCCAGGGAGCTGAAAGTGTTTGTTGAAGACCTATGCTCCACAGGGAGCTGAACGTGTTTGTTGAAGACCTATGCTGCACAGGGAGCTGGAAGTGTTTGTTAAAGACCTATGTTCCACAGGGAGCTGGAAGTGTTTGTTGAAGACCTAAGCTCCACAGGGAGCTGAAAGGATGAAGAAGAGGAAGAAAGGAAGAAGTGTAGGAGTAAGCTGAGAAAGATGATGATGATAAAGAAGATGAGGAAGAATTATAAGAAGATGGAGAAGAAGAATATTAGTCATGTAAATGACATCAGTGACGTCAGCGAACAGGCAAAACATCCACTGTCAGAGTCAAACAAACAGAGCAAACAATCAGGACAAACGGACGTTGAAACAAAGACTGACACACTGTAGTGTGGATACAAACAATAACATGAAACCACATTTGTGGTATCTTTCCGTGCTCTCACTGATAAGACATCGCGATAACAATCCACTCATCTTTGTTGAGATTATCATTTGAGTTGAATTCTTAATTAATTCGTTTGCCGTTCAGGACCGTGGAGATTTCATTAAAATAATACAAAATGTATGAGCGGGATTGGTTACATTACAGGAGACACAAATGAAGTTTGTCTGGTTTCAACAAGGCGTTGCCTTGTCTTTGTTTAGTACAAATTTTGACTATCATCAATCATTATCATATTTTACATTACAGCACTGCAGATAAACTCATAGGTAGCTTGTAGCTAATGCGACTTATGTGCACATTTATTGTTTCAGCTTTAGATGATGGGCCCGTTGTTCGGCACAGCCGGAGTTCAAGGGTGTTCGCGGCCCAGGCTAAAGGAAGAACAAGACATGAAAAGAGCGGTGCTTTCACTG
Source organism: Megaustenia siamemsis (assembly GCA_032433765.1). NCBI lineage: Eukaryota > Metazoa > Mollusca > Gastropoda > Stylommatophora > Ariophantidae > Megaustenia > Megaustenia siamemsis. The sequence continues at coordinate 15,657,546 of JAVIAB010000050.1, read as the reverse complement.
TAACTACCAGTAGTCTAACCGTGGAGACCATGGCGGTAACTAAAGCAATGACCTGGCTAGAAACACAATCTTTTACTCAAGTTATGGTTATGAAAGGCACCGGTTTCACTACAAACGAATTAAAATCCATAATTGCTCAACCGCCCAGTGGAATCATCCGAATTAGTATCTCATCTACCAAACAAAAGAAATGTAGCTGCAGTCCCCATCATAGCAGTCTCAGCACATGCCAAAAGACATCAGGCGAAACCGCACAGAAAGTGAACAAAGCTATATTTTTCTCCGTCATACGATACCATCATACATGGTAAGCAATCGGAATATCGAAACACGGTCAAAACTGATGAAAGCAACAGCTCACGGTGTGCACAGAGCTCCTGGGGCAAGCTTTTACGGAAGTCTGCTTTCTGAGTGATTCGATGAGCATGCTCGGAAAAATCAAAGGAGGCTGGGCACGAAGGTAGTTGTTGGAGTCACTGAAAAACTCAACTCTCATTGGGATCTGTTTCATCTCCGTTCCTGGACACTCCGGTGTGAGAGGGAACGAGCTGACATCCTGGCTGGATCAGCTGCCGTGGATGGCGGACGTGTAATGGACCGAGTTCACATTCTGAATGCCCTCAGGGAGGCAGGCCGAGCTGATGATTCAATCAATGATCATGAATCTACAAACATGTTCAGACTGCACGACATCAGGTCAAACGTTGGGATGCCAGAAAGGAGCGCTGAGCGGGGAAACACAGACGAAAAACAGATCAACACAGACGAATAACAGATCAACACAGACGAATAACAGATCAACACAAAACTGGAGTTGTCAGTCTCCACACACTGCGGGACATACTGGAGATAGGACTGAGAAGTTATGGACATGGTGTACATTGATAGACTTGTACTGTACATTGATGTACAATGAGGATTATCTGTCGACTAAACTAATCTAATCTAAACTAAACTAAACAATTCTAAACTAAACTTAACTAATCTAAATTAAACGAATCTAAATCAAACTAGTCTAAATTAAAATTATCTAAATTAAACTAATCTAAACTAATCTACATTAAACGAAACTAGACTAATCTAAATTAAACTAATCTAAACAAGACTAAAATAATCTCAACTAAACTAAACTAATCTAAATTAAACTAATCTAATCTAAACTAAACTAAATTAAACTAAACTAAACTATCCTGTCTCATGCAGCGAAAGCAACAAAATCCAGCACCAATGGAAACAAATGCAACACTCAGGGATCGCCAGAAGTAGCACTTAGGAAGGTACACAAAAGGGGGGAATGTTTGAGGATGGCAAACAATAAAATTTGGAAGAATTTTTATTTTGATGCAGTAACTTTTGATAACCATATTGTAAAATACGTTAAAAACCATATTGTAAAATACGTAAAAAAACCATATTGTTTCCGGTTGTATCCAAAATGGAGGAATTATTTTTCTCCGGCTTGGTATAGAACCGTTGAACAGAGGTTTAACAAACCGGTATAGTAAAAAACGATTTTGTTAATGAAACGTAGACCTGATACTCTCTCTCTCTCTCTCTCTCTCTCTGCTATCAAGACTCAATCAGAGTAGGATTCCAGACTCTCTCATGAAGTCAGCTGTCTGTTTAAGCGAATCGATTGCCCCATATAGTTCTTCTTCCAGGGAGGTGGGCGTGGACCACATTGCTCTTCTCAGGTCTGTGTACTGGGGGCAATCCTGTAGAACATGTTTTGTAGTCATATTGTCCAGTGTACAGTGGCATAGGCTGGTTGTACCTATTTTGAATTTGGTGAACATGTGATTTCTCATTCTATTGTGGCCAGTGCGTAGGCGAAGTATGATGACTTGATCCCTCCTTGATAGTTGGTGGTATCCGTCACTCTCGTTATGCTTTGGGTGTTCTCGTTTCCATTATTCATGGAACTGGCCTTTGAAAATGGATTTGGCTTCATCATAACTGAACGGATGGTTCTCTTGTGGTAATCTCCCTCCCTCTTTAGCTAATTTGTCTGCGCGTTCGTTCCCGTGTATATTACAGTGTGATGGTATCCACTGAATGACCACTCTCTGGAAGTTATTGCATAGTTGGTCCATGGTTGTTCTCAAGTCATCTAGTTCATTGTTCTTAGGACTTTTTAGAGCTGATAGTACTGACAGTGCATCAGTCAGAATCACCAATTTATTGTGCATGTTATTTTTGTGTTGAGTAGCCAGTGTTGCATCATCTCTGATGGAATCAGTTTCTGCTTTAAAGTTGTTTGAGAATTTTCCAGTAGCTAATGACTTGGTGATCTCGTCCTGATTGTTCAGCGTCACGAATACACCTCCCCCTCCATTCCTGGTGGCATTTGTAGCAGAGCCATCTGTGTATATGTGGGACCAAGAGTCCTGTGGGTAGGTATCGTGTATGTGTTTTTCTGCTACGTGTTTTCTTTCTGTGTCTGATTGGGTGCGTTTTTTCATGATTCCTGTTATATTTTCCTTAAGTTCTGGTATTTTATGTTTTCCATGAGGAGACATATCAGATGGGCCCAAGGGTTTCAATATTGTTTGGGAAAGTACTGAGTCTCCAGTAGTTAGTTCATTGGCAATTGCAGCGAAGTTGCTCATCTTTATTCGTACAATTCCGGAACCAGTTATTCTTTGGTGCATGGAGTGGCTAAGGAGCCTTCTATATTTCTCCGCTTGTTGCAATACTTTAGTGACCCGTCTGTCATCTAAGGGTTGTAAACCTGTTACTGTTTCTAGAGTCTTGATAGGTGTAGATTTCATAGCACCAGTGATGATACGGGCAGCTTGGTTCTGTGTTCTGTTAATTTTGCTAAGGTGTGATTTGGAAGCCATAGCCTAGGCTGTGACTCGATACTATAGAACTGGTCTAACTCTTCCTACGTATAGTCTTTTCAAAATATTGTTGTCTGCGCACCCCCCCCCCAGTCCGTTACTGCCAATTTCTTCATAATATTTGTTCGTTTCCTGGCTTTTTTTCCATGCTCTGTCTATCTGATTTTTCCAAGTCATTCTGCGATTCATGGTGACGCCAAGATATGTTGGGTTTTGGTCAATAGGGAGTGTATGGTCTTTTATCTTCAAGTTTTGCAGAGAGTGTGTTTCTTGATAGGCTGAAAATTGTATATGTAGTTTTTTTTTTTTCGTTGATTGGTAAGAACCAGGTGTTCGTCCATTTTTCAAGTTCACCTAGGGCATCCTGCATCCTGGATCCAGCCACCGACATACTTTCCTAGCGCACCCATAACGCCAGATCATCTGCGTATATTGCTGAGTGTATTTTGGGTGGAATGTCCATTACGATGTCATTTATGAAAATTAAAAAGAGTGTTGGGGACAAGACTCCGCCTTGTGGGACACCTTGTTCGATAGAGACATTCTTACTTAGTTGACCTTGAACTTGTACTCTGACCGTTCTATCCTGAAGGTATTGAGAGACCCAATTGAATAAACGACCCTGGATGCCAAGTATAAAAAGCTTGTTCTTTAAACCCTCTCGCCATACCCTATCAAAAGCCTTCTCCATGTCGACCCACCCTGTCAGTGTGTGTTTCTTTTCTTGTAGAGCATCCTCTATTTCCTGTGCAATGTAGGTGACCAGGTCTTCAGTTGATCTGTGCTGACGGAAGCCACTTTGTTGTGGTACGATTTGTTGTTTTGTCTCCAAATGCCACATAAGTCTTCTGTTAGCCAGCCTTTCCATGAGTTTACTCAGGCAGCTCAGTAGGCTAATTGGTCTATAGCTACTTAGGTCTAGTGGGTCTTTTCCACGCTTGAGGATGGGCACCATAATAGCTTCTTTCCAGATTGCCGGCACATGACTTTTGAGCTTCAATCCTTTGCGGGCAACATCTAATTCAGTTGGGGTAAAGATGGTCGTCTGATGCTCTTCTGGTGCTAAAGACATGTGTTTTGCATCTTGGTTTTCCCGTCTTGCAGCTTTCTGTTTGTCTATTGGAATGTTTATTCTACTAATGTTTTTGTAAGTCTCTATCAGTAGATTTGCTGCCCTTTTGCCTGTGAGGATGTTGTGATTGTGTGTTAATGATATTGAAGGCCGGCAGTTGTTTTCGTCGCTCAGAGCTTTCGCAAGTTTCCATAGTTTATGACCATTTTTGCCTAGATTAAGGCTCTCTGTTTTGTCCATCCAGCTTTGTCTTGCTGATATCATGACCTCACGTCTATATTTGGCCGAGGCTGCTTTGTAGGCAATGTTGCTGTCTGTGCTGTGTGATGTTTCAGCTAGTTCTCTGGCAGAGTCCAGTTCCTCTTCTAGTCTTTGTATTTCCTTGCTCCAGTATGGCTTGTAGTTTCTTCTTGCTCCTCTAGGAATGGATTCTTTAGCAGCTCTCAGGATGCCATTTATTAACCGCTCTATCATATTATTGAACTTCTTTTCGTGGATGTTGATAGGCGCAGTATATGTATCAGTGAGCCTGGCAAACTTTGCCCAATCTGCCCTCTTATAGTTCCAGCGGGAACTGAAGAGGTATTTGCAACTCCTGTTTGTGAGCAAGAGCCACTGAAAGTTTGACTGGTCTATGGTCACTATCTACAAGTTGGTTCAACACTTTTCTGGTTATTTTGATAGATATGTCTCCAGTTGCAAATGCTAGGTCGGGAGTGGAAGTTGTTTTCCATCTTCTTGAGTAGAAGGTTGGGGGATCCTCCCTAGAGTTTATGAGGAATAGGTTGTTGTCTATTTCCTATTCTTCCACTTCTTCACCTCGAGCATTGGACTCCTTATATCCCCATCTTTCCACAGGAGGCTGTTAAAGTCTCCTTCTACCAGACACTTTGATGGTGTTATTTCCATTGACTCCAGCTTCAGTAATTTGTCATTTGGACAGTATATATTAAATATCCTTATACTAGCGGAGTTAATGTATAGGTCTGTACCAATGATCTCTGCCTCCCCGTTTGTGACGACATCTATCAGTTTTGCTGGGATGGAATTTTTAATAAGTATAAGAATTCCACCCTTGTGACCTTCCCTGTCTTGTCTAAATGTTTGGTAGCCCCTGATCATAAATCTGTGCTGAGGATTAAGATGAGTTTCCTGGATACAGGCAACGTCTATCTCCTCCTCTGCTAGTCTGATTGTTAGAGCTTGTTTTTTGTGGTATATGCCCTCCACATTCCAGTGTATTATATTCAGCTGTTTCTTGAAGCCTTTCCGGTCAGCGATAGTTTCTATCATAATTAGAGTCTGTTAGGTCCAGTCTGATCGATTACACTTGTTAAAACGTTGTACTGTGTTCTGCGCCAGTGGCCAGGTGCATCCGATTTCAGCCAGCATTTTATTCAGGTTTGCTTTCCTTAGCCTTTGATTGTCCCCAATCTTCCTGCAAGACAGCAAATTGTCTTTTCTGTAGGGGGGACTTTGCCCTTAGATTGTCTGCCCTCCCAGGTTTACGAGTACCATCTGCCCATGATGCTTGATGTAGTAATTAGTTAGTGATTATATAGACCATCACCATCACATATCAAACAACAGACTATAAGACCCTCCTAACTATCACGAACTTCCGGGAGTCTCACCGATGCTGACAAGTCATGTTATGACGAGTATTTTAAACTAAAAGTTCTACCAGATATATACGAATATATGATGAAACATGTAATTGACTATTTGGATAGTTTGTCAAAGAAGGTGTTGATCTCCTCCTGCGTTAGTAGACGCATGGTTGTTTACTAATTAAATATACCAGATACAGAATGTGTAAATTAGCAGTAGAAACTGCTAGAACAAAAATTTAGATAAGAGAAGGAGTATCTTGGTCTACGCCCAAATGGGCCGGCTACGGCTCGAAAGGTCATTAGATAGATAGAAACTAAACTAAACTGTTTTATTAACGTGCAAAACTTGCAAGCCGTGTAGGCACCTAGCTGGCTTGTTCTTTCTATTCTTTGTCGCCCTATGTCTGCGGTTATTTATCTCTTCTACATGTCTGGGGTTATTTATCTCTTCTACATGTCTGGGGTTATTTATCTCTTCTACATGTATGGGGTTATTTATCTCTTCTACATGTCTGGGGTTATTTATCTCTTCTACATGTCTGGGTTATTTATCTCTTCTACATGTCTGGGGTTATTTATCTCTTCTACATGTCTGCGGTTATTTATCTCTTCTACATGTCTGGGGTTATTTATCTCTTCTACATGTCTGGGGTTATTTATCTCTTCTACATGTCTGGGGTCATTTATCTCTTCTACATGTCTGGGGTTATTTATCTCTTCTACATGTCTGGGGTTATTTATCTCTTCTACATGTCTGGGGTTATTTATCTCTTCTACATGTCTGGGGTTATTTATCTCTTCTACATGTCTGGGGTTATTTATCACTTCTACATGTCTGGGGTTATTAATCTCTTCTACATGTCTGGGGTTATTTATCACTTCTACATGTCTGTGGTTATTTATCTCTTCTACATGTCTGGGGTTATTTATCTCTTCTACAGGTACACGTCGTGAATTAAGCCATAGATTCTTGGTCTGTCAACGAGCGAAGAGCTTGTCCCTCAAAAAAAAATATGCTGACCAGAATGTTTATTAAGTTATAGTATGGAATATAAAGTTATAGTATGCGAATTTGCGTTATATTATGGAATATAAAGTTATAGTAAGTAATATAATTTTATAGTATAGAACATAAAGTTATAATACGGGATATAAATTATAGTATGGGATCATCAACATCAAGTACAATGCATGTTAGCATCAGTGATAACGTCTTTCCACAACTTTCGATCTCGACAGTTATTTATCATTTCTGTTATTGACCTTCTGCCAATTCTCTTAAGCGGTCTAGTATCCTTTTTCTTTGCTTCCATCTATCTCTTCGTCCCTCAATTTTCCCAGTTGTTACAATATATTCCAGTTGTTCCCTTCTCATTACATGGCCAAAAAATGATGATTGTTTCTTCCTAATTTTGAAAAATAGCTCTCTCATTGCCATGGCCTCTTTCAGAACGTTTTCGTTACTCTTCTTAGCTGTCCATGGTATTCTCAACATTCTTTTGTAAAACCACATTTCTACAGCTTCCAGTGATTTTCTTGTCTGTTGTCCTATTCTCCCTGATTTACATCCATATGTTAAGACTGGCTCAACATAACATTTATGAACTCTTTTTCTTGTTTTTATTGTCAAAAATGGATTGCATAGTATCTTCCTCATTTTTGGGAAAGCTGGTTTTGCCTTAGCCATTCTGCATCTCACCTCTGTTGTACATCTACCATCTGAGGTTAACATTGTTCCCAGCTATTTAAATTCATTTACCTGTTTTAATATTGTTCCACTTGTCTTTAATGTGCATTGTGATGTTGTCTTTTTCTTTGTTGCTGCCTTTACTTCTATATTTTTTGCTATTAAAGCTGAGTCCTTTATTTTTGCTTTTTTTCACTATAATGTCCAACATTTCTTGTAACTCATTTTCACTCTTAGCGATTAAGACTGTATCATCAGCATACCTTAGATTATTTATATCATAACCTCCAATTGTTATTCCACGCATGCCCCTTAGGGAACTTAAGATAAGCTTACTATACATATTAAATAAATCTGTTGACAGCACACAACCTTGTCTAGCACCCTGTTTTATTTGTTGAAATATTCCCAATTTGTTTCCAGTTCTTATGGCCGCTGTTTTTTGCCAGTACATGTTCTTTATTATTCTTAGATCTTTGCTGTCTACGTTTATGCTTTCTAAAATGTTGATTATTTCTTGGTGCTTTACTTTGTCAAATGCCTTGGTATAATCTATGAAACATAGGTATAGATCTGTTTTCACCTCTATGGCTCTTTCTACTAAAGATCTTATGATATAAATGGCATTGCTTGTTCCTTTATCTCTAACAAAACCACACTGTTCATCGATAATTTCTGGACTGATTTTGTTTCGCACTCTTCGCATGATGATTCTTAGTAATATCTTGGTCATATGACTCATAAGGCTTATTGTGCGATGATCATCGCATTCAATCGCACCCGATTTCTTTGGTAGGGCTATGAATATTGATTTGAGCATGTCGTCTGGTATATATCCGCTGTTGTAGATATCATTCAATATTTTTGTTATTATTTCTATTCCAAAATAACCCATGGCTTCAATCTCTTTTTTAGTTATATTATCTGGTCCAGGAGCTTTGCCTGCTTTCATATTGCGCAAGGCGTCTTCCACTTCTTCTCTGAGTATTTCTGGTCCTTCTCCATTATCCTTAATATTTACTTCTGTACGTTCGTCATTATAAAGATCTTTAATGTATTCTGTCCATCGTTCACTTATGCTTTCTTGATCAATCAACAGTTCTCCTTCCTTAAAATCCCGTTTTTGATTGCGTTTTTCTTCCTGTTAACTCTTCAATGTATTGGTATATAGCTGTGGCATCTCCTTTTTGTTACATTTCAATCTCCTTGCATCTGTTTTAGTCAAGCTTCTTTTGATTCATTGCATTTTACTACAATTTCTTTATGTAATCTCTTATACTCATCTTTGTTATCCTTATTTCTTCCTTTTGTATCCATTAGCTGTAAAATGTCATCCATTTCTTTCTTTACTTTGTTCTCACTGATTGTACAACTCTTGTGATGTTTGCATCATTGATTCATTTTGCATTTCCCACTGCTCATCAATACTTTGTATTTTCTCTATTGCATTGTACCGGTCCTGAATTGTGATGTTATATTTGTCTTGCAACCTCTTGTCTGATTTCAGCAAATCTAAGTTTAACTTGATATTAACTGAGGCACGTTTTGCTGTTTAGTATGGAATATAAAGTTATAGTATGAAATATAAAGTTATAGTATGGGATATTACGTTATAATATGGAAAATAAAGTTATAGTATTAAATATAATGTTAGAGTATGTGATATTAAGTAATAATATGGAATTTAAAGTTATAGTATACAATTTATTTGGTTATTTGGTTATGGAAGGCCCCGGTATCACTGCAAACGAATTAAAATCCATAATTACTCAATCGCCGTGCCAGCGTAATCATCCGAATCTCATCTCCCAAACAAGGAAAGATAACTGTAGTCCCCATCGTAGCAGTCTCAGCACACGCCGAAAGACATAAGGCGAAACCGCGCAGAAAGTGAACACAGCCAACTGTTCCCTGTCATACTATATCATCATTCATCGTAAACAATTGGAATATCGAAACATGATCAAAACAGATGAAACATACAGCTCACGGTGTGCACAGAGCACTTAACTCAGTAGCTCCTGCAACAAGCCGAACTTGGAATATGAGTAAACTGCAACAAGCCGAACTTGGAATATGAGTAAACTGCAACAAGTCGGACTTGGAATATGAGGAAACTGCAACAAGGAACACTTTTCATGCATAGCCTTCAATGTTCCCGCCGCCTATCCACCATATACCGGAAGTTCACGTCTTCTTGAAAATGATGATCGTCATATTTTTTTTTTTTAAATAGTATGAAATATAAAGTTAGAGTATGGGATATTAAGTTATAATCAACATCATCATCAAGTACCGGGCCTAGTGGCGTAGGTGATCATGTCTCTCCACAACTTTCGTTCTCGGCAGCTATTTATCATTTCTGTTGTTGACCTTCTGCCAAGCCATTCTCTTAAGCTGTCTGTTATTTTTTCTCTTTCCTTCCCTCTATCTCTTCGTCCCTCAATTTTTCCAGTTGTTACAATATATTCAAGTTGTTCTTTTCTCATTACATGGCCAAAAAATGATGATTGTTTCTTCCTAAAATTTGAAATTAGCTCTCTTTTTGCTTTGACCTCTCTCAGAACATCTCCATTTATCTTCTTAACTGTCCATGGTACTCTCAATATTCTTCTGTAAAACCACATTTCTACAGACTCCAGTGATTTTCTTGTCTGTTGTCCTATTGTCCATGACTCCCATCCATATGTTAAGACTGGCTCTACGTAACATTTAAGAACTCTTTTTCTTGTTTCTATTGTCAAAAATGGATTGCATAGTGTTTTCCTCATTTTTGGAAAGCTGCTTTTGCCTGAGCCATTCTGCATCTCACCTCTTTTGTACATCTTCCGTCTGAGGTTAACAAAGTTCTCAAATATTTAAATTCATTTACCTGTTTTAATATTGTTCCACTTGTCTTTATTTTGCACTGGGGTGATGTCTTTTTCTTTGTTGTTACCATTACCTCTGTCTTTTTGCTATTAAGGCGGAGTCTTTTATTTTTGCTTTCTTTCACTATAATGTCCAACATTTCTTGTAACTCATTTTCACTCTTAGCGATTAAGACTGTATCTAAGTTATAATATGGGATATTAAATTATAATATGGGATATTAAATTATAGTATGGGATATTAAATTATAGTATGGGATATTAAATTATAGTATGGGATATTAAATTATAATATGGGATATTAAATTATAATATGGGATATTAAATTATAATATGGGATATTAAATTATAGTATCTTCGTATTCTTCTCCTTTCCTTCCTCATTTGCCTTTCAGCGTCAGGGGAGATATAAGTTGCTGTCTTTGCTCTTCTGTTCGCCTCTGCTACTGTTATTATGCTTCCTAGTGTTTCTAAAATTCCATCAGTCCATCTTTTTCGTGGTTGGCTCTTGGGTCTGGTGTTCTCGCAATGCTTATTGAAGGCTCGTTGTGCTGTGTTTTGATCTTTCTGTCTTATCACGTGGCCAAACCATTACATCTGTCGTTTCTTTATATATTCTATGGCGGGGGCTATTCCTAGCTTTTTTTCTTTTTTCTTAGTTCTTCATTTCTGATCGTATCTCTCAGACTGTTTCCTGTCATTCGTCTGACACATTTCATCTAGTTAGTGGTTATTTTTCTTATCTGTTCTTGCATCTAGGGTCCAGGACTGGCATTGGTAACACAACGTTGGAATGAAGTGTGTATTGTAGAGTGCCAGTTATAGTATGGTATATTAAGTTATAATATGGAAAATATAAAGTTATAGTATGGTATATTAAATTATAATATGGAAAATATAAAGTTATAGTATGGTATATTAAATTATAATATGGAAAATATAAAGTTATAGTATGGTATTTTAAATTATAATATGGAAAATATAAAGTTATAGTATGGTATATTAAGTTATAATATGGAAAATATAAAGTTATAGTATGGTATATTAAGTTATAATATGGAACATATAAAGTTATAGTATGGTATATTAAGTTATAATATGGAAAATATAAAGTTATAGTATTGGTTATTAAATTATAAAAAGAAAAAAGTCAAAATATCCCCGTCACGCCAAGTGGCGTATAGGGAATATGGTGTTAGTGACCCTAAATTTTACAGATCTTCGGCACATGATTTTGGGGGTAATGTGGTCGGTATTACGCCCGTGCCGCTTTACTTTCCCAGTAAAAAATCCGGTACCTATTAAAGGCTGGGTGAACCGGAAGCTATCGGTTGGGATCGAACCCTACCCCTTGTCCTTTTTAGTCCAGTTCACTAACCACTGAGCTATCACGTATTAAGTTATCTCTATCTATCTATCTATCTATCTATCTATCTATCTATCTATCTATCTATCTATCTATCTATCTATCTATCTATCTATCTATCTATCTATCTATCTATCTATCTATCTATCTATCTATCTATCTATCTATCTATCTATCTATCTATCTATTGTCCTTTCGAGTCGAAGACGGCACATAGGGCAGAACCACAATCTCAAAAACAAAAACCTTGCGTGCTAAAATGGCACATATATTAAGTTATAGTATAGAATATATAGGCATGTTGTAAGAGGCGACTAAGGAGGTTGATCGATGGCTTGACAAGCTGTCATTGTAAAAAGTATTGTTATGGAAACAGCGCCATAGATTTTAGAGCAGTGATCTCTGCAATATGTGCCATTTTGGCACGCAAGGTTTCTGTTTTTGAGATTGTGGTTCTGCCCTATGTGCCGTCTTCGGCTCGAAAGGACAATAGATAGATAGATAGAATATATGGTTGTTGTCGAAAATCGCATATATCACAGTTATTCTGCAAATCACAACGTAACGCAGAAACGCCCACTTAACGTAATTTTTAGACCGTATAACGAAAAGGTGTACGGGCGAACGCAAGCAAGCAAAGTGAAATTATGGGATATGAAGTTATATTTTAAGATATAAAGTTACATTTTGAAATACTCGATAGATGGAATTATGTTATCAACTAGAGATTTTATTTTATTTTTTTTATTTTAATATTCGCAAATCGTGTCGCCTCTCAAATAAAGATTACAAATAAAAATACATTTCCACTTCATACGACAAAAAAAAAAAAAAAAAAAAAAAGCTCCGCAGAAACCGGATGTTCCGTTATCAAGTGGGAAATTGTTTTCTAATGTTGAAGAGGTCCCGGAGATACGGTGTTCAAGCTCCTAAGTGTCCAGGCTTTTAACGGCTAAACTCAATCGCTTGCTGCTTTACTAATGAACCGTGAAGTTTATGCCTTGTCTCTGTCACTCTGGGAGGTTAATGTGAAGTTTAGTTTTGTGTGTAGTTTAGATGAAGTTCGTACCTGTGTGTAATTTATGAGAATTATTAATCTTAGGTGTATAGGGTATGAGAATTATTAGTCTTAGGTGTATAGGGTATGAGAATTATTAATCTTAGGTGTATAGGGTATGAGAATTATTAGTCTTAGGTGTATAGGGTATGAGAATTATTAGTCTTAGGTGTATAGGGTATGAGAATTATTAATCTTAGGTGTATAGGGTATGAGAATTATTAGTCTTAGGTGTATAGGGTATGAGAATTATTAGTCTTAGGTGTATAGGGTATGAGAATTATTAATCTTAGGTGTATAGGGTATGAGAATTATTAATCTTAGGTGTATAGGGTATGAGAATTATTAGTCTTAGGTGTATAGGGTATGAGAATTATTAATCTTAGGTGTATAGGGTATGAGAATTATTAATCTTAGGTGTATAGGGTATGAGAATTATTAGTCTTAGGTGTATAGGGTATGAGAATTATTAGTCTTAGGTGTATAGGGTATGAGAATTATTAATCTTAGGTGTATAGGGTATGAGAATTATTAATCTTAGGTGTATAGGGTATGAGAATTATTAATCTTAGGTGTATAGGGTATGAGAATTATTAATCTTAGGTGTATAGGGTATGAGAATTATTAGTCTTTGGTGTATAGGGTATGAGAATTATTAGTCTTAGGTGTATAGGGTATGAGAATTATTAATCTTAGGTGTATAGGGTATGAGAATTATTAATCTTAGGTGTATAGGGTATGAGAATTATTAATCTTAGGTGTATAGGGTATGAGAATTATTAATCTTAGGTGTATAGGGTATGAGAATTATTAGTCTTAGGTGTATAGGGTATGAGAATTATTAATCTTAGGTGTATAGGGTATGAGAATTATTAATCTTAGGTGTATAGGGTATGAGAATTATTAATCTTAGGTGTGTAATGTATGACAATTATTAATCTTAGGTGTATAGGGTATGAGAATTATTAATCTTAGGTGTATAGGGTATGAGAATTATTAATCTTAGGTGTGTAATGTATGAAAATTATTAATCTTAGGTGTGTAGTGTATGAGAATTATTAATGTTAGGTGTATAATGTATGAGAATTATTAGTCTCTGGTGTGTGGTGTATGAGAATTATTAATCTTAGGTGTATAGGGTATGAGAATTATTAGTCTTAGGTGTATAGGGTATGAGAATTATTAGTCTTAGGTGTATAGGGTATGAGAATTATTAATCTTAGGTGTATAGGGTATGAGAATTATTAGTCTTAGGTGTATAGGGTATGAGAATTATTAATCTTAGGTGTATAGGGTATGAGAATTATTAATCTTAGGTGTATAGGGTATGAGAATTATTAATCTTAGGTGTATAGGGTATGAGAATTATTAATCTTAGGTGTATAGCGTATGAGAATTATTAATCTTAGGTGTGTAGGGTATGAGAATTATTAATCTTAGGTGTATAATGTATGAGAATTATTAATCTTAGGTGTATAGGGTATGAGAATTATTAATCTTAGGTGTATAGGGTATGAGAATTATTAATCCTAGGTGTGTAATGTATGAAAATTATTAATCTTAGGTGTGTAGTGTATGAGAATTATTAATCTTAGGTGTATAATGTATGAGAATTATTAGTCTCTGGTGTGTGGTGTATGAGAATTATTAGTCTTAGGTGTGTAGTGTATGAGAATTATTAGTCTTAGGTGTGTAGTGTATGAGAATTATTAGTCATGGGTGTGTAGTTTATGAGAATTATTAGTCTTAGGTGTGTAGTGTATGAGAATTATTAGTCTCTGGTGTGTAGTGTATGAGAAATATTAATCCTATGTGTGTAGTGTATGAGAATTATTAGTCTTAGGTGTGTAGTGTATGAGAATTATTAGTCTTAGGTGTGTAGATACGAGAATTATTAGTCCTAAGTGTGTAATTTAAGAGAATTATACGTTTTTGGTGCGTAGTTTAAGAGAATTATTAGTCGGGAGTGTGTAAATTTAAGAGAATTATTAGTCCTAAGTGTGTAATTTAAGAGAATTATTAGTCGGGAGTGTGTAATTTAAGAGAATTATTAGTCGGGAGTGTGTAATTTAAGAGAATTATTAGTCGGGAGTGTGTAATTTAAGAGAATTATTAGTCGGGAGTGTGTAATTTAAGAGAATTATTAGTCGAGAGTGTGTAATTTAAGAGAATTATTAGTCGGGAGTGTGTAATTTAAGAGAATTATTAGTCGGGAGTGTGTAATTTAAGAGAATTATTAGTCGGGAGTGTGTAATTTAAGAGAATTATTAGTCCTAAGTGTGTAATTTAAGAGAATTATTAGTCGGGAGTGTGTAATTTAAGAGAATTATTAGTCGGGAGTGTGTAATTTAAGAGAATTATTAGTCGGGAGTGTGTAATTTAAGAGAATTATTAGTCGAGAGTGTGTAATTTAAGAGAATTATTAGTCGGGAGTGTGTAATTTAAGAGAATTATTAGTCGGGAGTGTGTAATTTAAGAGAATTATTAGTCGGGAGTGTGTAATTTAAGAGAATTATTAGTCCTAAGTGTGTAATTTAAGAGAATTATTAGTCGGGAGTGTGTAATTTAAGATAATTAATAGTCGGGAGTGTGTAGTTCTCTAAATCTAGTTTGATACTGGGTGTAAATGGTTGTAAAATTCCATATAAACGACATATGTTTTTTTTTTTTTTCTGAGAAGTTATGTGTACTGTGAGCTGTCCGTTTCATCCGTTTTGATCATGTTTCGATATTCCGATTGTTTACGATGAATGATGATATCGTATGATGGAAAACAGATGGCTGTGTTCACTTTCTGTGCGGTTTCGCCTTATGTCTTTTGGCGTGTGCTGAAACTGCAATGATGGGGACTACAACTACCTGTTTTTGTTTGGGAGATGAGATATTAATTCGGATGATTCCATTGGCACGGGCGGATGAGCAATTATGGATTTTAATTCGTCTGCAATGGTATCGGGGCCTTCCATAACCATAACTCCATGTTGATTAATATTAGACGATACAAAACTATGCCGACGATGTGGCCTAATAAAGCCTCCTGTGAATCTACCATATGTGTATACTTTTGTATCAACGTTATCGTCAACTTTAAAACACTTTTCTTAATATCCCTTAGTCTCTTGGAACTTTAGTTCTGCGTTTAATTTATTAGAACTTTAGTTGTGTGTTTAATTTATTAGAACTTTAGTTGTGTGTTTAATTTATTAGAACTTTAGTTGTGTGTTTAATTTATTAGAACTTTAGTTGTGTGTTTAATTTATTAGAACTTTAGTTGTGTGTTTAATTTATTAGAACTTTAGTTGTGTGTTTAATTTATTAGAACTTTAGTTGTGTGTTTAATTTATTAGAACTTTAGTTGTGTGTTTAATTTATTAGAACTTTAGTTGTGTGTTTAATTTATTAGAACTTTAGTTGTGTGTTTAATTTATTAGAACTTTAGTTGTGTGTTTAATTTATTAGATCTTTAGTTGTGTGTTTAATTTATTAGAACTTTAGTTCTGTGTTTAATTTATTAGAACTTTATTTTTGTATTTAATTTATTAGAACTTTAGTTGTGTGTTTAATTTATTAGAACTTTATTTTTGTTTAATTTATTAGAACTTTATAATTTAATTTTAAATGTAAGTCACAAGCTGTTTAGTTTTGTAAGCAATTTATGAGAGATTTCACTTTCAATGTATTTTATGTCAGATTAATTTCATGTCTGTTGTCCTATTGTCCATGATTCACATCCATATGTTAAGAATGGATCTACATAACATTTAAAAACTCTACTCATGTAGTATGTAGAAATGTGGTTTTATAGAATAATGTTGAGAATGCCAATGACTGCCAAGAAGAATAATGAAAATGTTCTGAACGAGGTCAAAACACAAAGAGGGTTTATTTCCAATGTTAGGAAGAGACAATCATCATTTTGGGCCATGTAATGAGAAGAGAACAACTTGAATATATTGTAACAACTGGAAAAATTGAGGCACGAAGAGATAGAGGGAAGCAAAGAGAGACGATACCAGGCAGCTTAAGAGAATGGTTTGGCAGAAGGTCAACAACAGAAATGATAAATAACTGTCGAGATCGAAAGTTGTGGAGAGACATGATCACCTACGCCAGCAGGCCCGGTACTTGATGATGATGATGAATCTCATGTGTAATTTATTGTTAATTTACTCCCATATATTCAGTTCGGGCGAAGTTCTCTATGTAGTTTAGAACAGATTTAATTACCTATGTAGTTTAGAACAGATTTAATGATCAATGTAGTTTAGAACAGATTTAATGATCAATGTAGTTTAGAACAGATTTAATTATCTATGTAGTTTATAACAGATTTAATGATCAATGTAGTTTAGAACAGATTTAATTATCTATGTAGTTTAGAACAGATTTAATGATCAATGTAGTTTAGAACAGATTTAATTATCTATGTAGTTTAGAACAGATTTAATGATCAATGTAGTTTAGAACATATTTAATTATCTATGTAGTTTATAACAGATTTAATGATCAATGTAGTTTAGAACAGATTTAATTATCTATGTAGTTTAGAACAGGTTTAATGATCAATGTAGTTTAGAACAGAGTGTGTGTGCATGTCTGTGTTAGTCACATCTCACATCTTTGTGTGTGCATGTCTGTGTTAGCCACCTCTAGTGACTCGGGCAGATGGTGCTCGTAAACCTGGGAGAGCCGACCATCTAAGGGCAGAATCCCCCTACAGAAAAGATCATCTGCTGCCTTGCAGGAAGATTGGGGACAATCAAAGGCTAGGAAAAGCAAACCTGAATAAAATGCTGGCTGAAATAGGATGCACTGGGCCACTGGCGCAGAACACAGTGCAACGTTTTAACAGGTGTTCAATCAGAGTGGATCTGGCAGACTCTAATTGTGATGTTCTGTCTGTGAGGGCGATCAACACACTTAACCTGACAGCTGACTTCATGTGAGAGTCTGGAATCCTACTCTGACTGAGAGAGAGAGAGAGAGAGAGAGAGAGAGAGAGAGAGAGAGAACAGAGTGAGTGATCTATATAGTTTAGCAGATGTTTAATTCTGCCTGTAGCTTAGAAGTGGTGTTGTTCTGTATCTACTTTAATATAGGACTTTATTTTTCTTAGTCACCTCTTCCCATTTTTTCTTTCTCATTTGCCTTTCAGCGTCGAGGAGAGATGTACTTCGTGGTCTTGTGCTCATCTGTTCGTCTTCGCAACAGTTATGTTTATTATTGTTTTTAATATTTCGTCAATTAATCTTTTTCGTTGTCGGCCCTTGGGTTTTGTTTTCTCGCAATATTTATTGAAGGCTTGTTGTTTTCTGTTTTGATCTTACTGCCTTTTCATATAGCCAAACCATTTTATCTGTTGTTTCTTTATATATTGGTTGAGTTCGATACTGATCGTCGGGGTCCGGGTTCACCCAGCCTTAAATGGGTACCGAATTTTTTTCTGGGAAAGTAAAGTCCACGGGCGTAATACCGACCACATTACCACAAAAATCATGCTCCGAAGGTCTATACAAATTATGGTCATTAACACCATATTCCCTATACGCCACTCGGCGTGATGGGGGCTCAAGAGAGAGAGAACACCATATTCCCTATACGCCACTTGGCGTGGCGGGGCACTTTAATTTTAATTTTCTTTATATATTCTATGGCGGGGATTATTCCTAGCTTTTTTCAGTTCTTCATTTCTTATCTTATCTCTCAGACTGTTTCCTGACATTTGTCTAACACATTTCATCTCAGTAGAAGTTATTTTTCTTATTGTCCTCACATCTAAGGTCCAGGACAGGCATTGATACCACGACGTAGGAATGAAGATTGAAATTTAGAGTGCCCGTTTTGCCTCTAGAGCTATTTCCCTGTTATATTGGTGATAGCTGCCCAATGATTTTACAAGCTTTGTTGTTTGAGTCTTTTTAGGTATTATCATCATCAAGTACCAAGCCTACAGGCGTAGGTGATCATGTCTCTCCACAACTTTCGATCTCGACAGTTATTTATCATTTCAGCTGTTGACCTTCTGCCAAGCCATTCTCTTAAGCTGTCTGTTATTTTCTCTCTTTGCTTCCCTCTATCTGTTCGTCCCTCAATTTGTCCAGTTGTTACAATATATTCCAGTTGTTCTCTTCTCATTATGTGGCCAAACAATGATGATTGTTTCTTCCTAGTATTGGAAATTAGCTCTCTTTTGCTTTGGCCTCTTTCAGAACATTTTCATTACTCTTCTTAGCTGTCCATGGTATTCTTAACATTCTTCTGTAAAACCACAATTCTACAGACTCAAGTGATTTTCTCGTCTGTTGTCTTATTGTCCATGACTCGTATCTATATGTTAAGACTGGCTCTACATAACATTTAAAAACTCTTTTCTTGTTTCTATTACCAAAAATGGATTACATAGTATCTTCCTCATTTTTTTGGAAAGCTGCTTTTGCCTGAGCCATTCTGCATCTCACCTCTTTTGTACATCTTCCGTCTGAGGTTAACAAAGTTCCCAAATATTTAATTGCATTTATCTGTTTCAATATTGTTCCACTTATCTTTATTTTGCACTGAGGTGGTGCCTTTTTCTTTGTTGTTACCATTAACTCCCACTTAATACATTTAAGTGTTATATTTATTTACGGCGAGGAGGATTCAAAATCGAGAGAGCCTAGAAAGTAAAGTAAAATGTAAAGTACCCCTGTCACTCCAAGTGGCGTGAAGGGAATATGGTGTACACATTTTACAAACCTTCGGCACATGATTTTTGTGGTAATGTGGTCGGTATTCCTCTTGGTCTTTTTCCATGCATCAGTATCGCTGCAGTCGGGAATGACCCATATCTGCTCCACTCATGTCACAGCTCCCGCAAAAGCGTTGTGGTAAATGTTAACATGGCCGATTACCGTGTAGCCTTAATCTCGGCCCGTGCCGCTTTACTTTCCCAGAAAAAAAAATCCGGTACCCATTAAAGGCTGGGTGAACCCGGAAGCCGTCGGTTGGGATCGAACCCTACCTCTTGCCCTTTGTAGTCCAGTTCACTAACCACTGAGCTATGGCGGCTCCCTGAAAGCTTAGAAGCCGCAACTCTAATGACTTCTTTAGTGCACCTCCTTCTTCCACATTTTTTTCTTGTGCTGTCCTCAATAGTCAATAGAGATGAGAAAGAGAGTTCATCGGTGCTATATAGAACCAATTGTGACCTATGGAAGCGAATTAAGGACAGTAGACAAACAAATGAAAAGACGATTTGAGGCCACAGAGATGGGATTTCTCAGAAGAATGTTGAAAGTTCCCTGGACAGATAAAAAGACCAATGAGGAAGTTCTCAAAGAGGCCAACACAAAAAGGCAGCTCCTAAAAAACATCAGAAAGAAACAATCAACATTTTTCGGGCACATCATGAGAAGAGGATTTGGAATGCTTGATTACAACTGGCAAAATAAAAGGAAAGAGAAATCGCGGACGACAAAGAGCAAAAATACTGGATAGCTTGGTGTCATGGCATGAAAAGCAGTCAACAACAGAACTGATACGATGCACGGTAGATAGAAGATTGTGGAAGGACATGATCGCCTACGCCAACCGGTATGGCACATGATGATGTCCTTGCTCCTTTCCCCTGCCGTTTTTGCCTTTTCGTACCTTTATCAAAGCACCTCCAACACGCCCATAGATTCTCCGTCTGGCAAACTGAATCTCAGCGTCTAAAGTCAACACTGAAAGTATGTTGGCCGCAATAAAGTAAACACAAACAATGAAGACACCAACAAAACAGAATTCAGTCCCAGAATGCTAACACCCATTCATCGAATAACAGCTAAGGTGACCTGTAGTGTGGATCGCTCCTTTCAGCGCTAAACGGGAAGGCTAAACAAAAATAATAAAAAACCACCGGAATAGCATTTCTGGCTTTCATTCACGATCTTCGTGCGCAGTTTTGGTAGGCTTCCGTTTTGTTTGTACTGACACGAATTTTGGGTGGGGAAAA
The DNA here is from genome assembly GCA_032433765.1 of Megaustenia siamemsis. Lineage (NCBI taxonomy): Eukaryota > Metazoa > Mollusca > Gastropoda > Stylommatophora > Ariophantidae > Megaustenia > Megaustenia siamemsis. The sequence continues at coordinate 15,637,063 of JAVIAB010000050.1, read as the reverse complement.
GTTCGTCCAATAACGAAATGACTTGATTGATGGCTTCCTGACAACCACGTGTGCGTGATTTATTGAGTTCTCTTGTTTTGACCGGATCATCGCTGAATTTTGCGCCCTTCCTTGAAACTTTTTTTTTTTTTTTTTTTATTCCCGTTCAATTTTCCACCGTTTAAATCATCATCATTAGGTGCCGTCTCCACAACGAAGGTTGACTACCATCATCTACTATACTATCATTATGTTTCTTTAGAGCTGTCTCTTTTTTTTTTTTTCCTTTTCTTCGTCATCATCAGCATCATCATGTGCCAACCGGTTGGCGTAGGCGATCATATCCTTCCACAATCTTCTATCTTCCGTGCATTGTATCAATTTTGTTGTTTGACTGTTTTTCATGCCATGGCACCAAGCTATCTAGTATTTTCTCTCTTTGTTGTCCGCAATCGCTCCTTCCCTCTATTTTGCCAGTTGTAAACATGTATTCCAACTTTCCTCTTCTCATGATTGCCCGAAAAATGTTCAGTGTTTTTTTCTGATGTTTCTTAGGAGCTCCCTTTTGTATTGGCCACTTTGGGAATTTCATGGATGACTATAATGGAAAGTCATTTTACTCCGTCTCTTTTCTTCATGCTGCTAGTGCTAATGTTAGTGTTAGCCACGGTTCGTCATCGGATTATCCTCACCACACATCGAACAACGGTCCATAAGCGCTCAGGTCTCAACCCCGGGAAGACCTGCAGTGTGAAACAATAAACTGGTTCACACGTCTACACCCGATATCCTCATAGCTCTCTTGAATATAGGCAAGATCCCTCCTGACTAGCATGATGTTGCACGTTGTCATAGCTTCACCTGTCCATCTTTTGTTGTTATCTGTCCACTTGAGTCTTGGTCTGCCTCGTCTACCTTGTACTTTCCCCTCCAAGAATGACAATCAGTAGGGTTCTGTTCTGTTCATGTAATTTGTATCGCTTCTGTTCTTTTTTTTTCACTTCCTTACTAGTACCGAAAAGGTGTCGTGGTTATATCAAATGTCGTTCTTGAGCTGCTCGAACTGTCTGAATTAGTGATTTTCCTTCGTTGTTACATGTCTCTATCACTGCATCTATCCATCTTCTTCTAGGTCTTCCTCTTGGTCTTTTTCCATGCATCAGTATCGCTGCAGTCGTGAATTACCCATATCCGCTCCTCTCATGTCACGGCTCCCGCCAAAGCGCTGTGGTAAATTTGGTTAACATGGTCGATTACCATGCAGACCCTAATCTCGGCGTGCATGCGACGATTGCACAAATATTTCCAAGGGAGAGAGAGTGCACAGTCACTTCCTCGAACCAGTTTCCTCGAAAACACACATTTTAAAATAAACAAAGCAACCGAAACGGTTTAAGCGACTGCGTAAGTCTCTGCAAATATGTCAATAGAAATGAGAAAGATAGTTCATCGGTGCTATATAGAACCAGCTCTGAACAATGGAAGCGAGTCATGGACAGCAGACAAACAAACGAAAGACGATTAGAGGTCACAAAGATGGGATTTCTCAGAAGAATGATTCGAGTTGCCTAGACAGCTAAAAAGACCAATGAGGAAATTCTCAAAGAGGCCAACACAAAAAGGCAGCTCCTAAAAAAACATCAGAAAGAAACAATCAACATTATTGGACACATCATGGGAAGAGGAAAGTTGGAGTGTTTTGATTACAACTGTAAATACATAGAAAGATACATCGCGGGCGACAAAGAGAGAAGTACTGGATGTGCCGTGACACAATAAACAATAAAAAATATAACTGACAATTCCAGTGTTTGTAAAGTGCTATAGTCAACTGATGAAGACTCTATAGCCGAAACGTTTGATTACTTGCTTCCGTCCCATTTTCATAAAGCTGAAACGTGTAACTTTAATTGATTCCTTCCCTCCACACCCCTTCTCCTAAACTTCAATGTTTACACGTTCATTAACGGCTTTCTTTTATTCTGCTTATTTATTAACACATTATTCTTTCTTTTGCTTTTACTCACTTCCCATGCAATGATGTTAGTTTGGTTCGCATTTTACGTTAAGGCCTAACGCCGTACTGATGTTGTCCGCCTCGACCTTATCTGCCGAATCGAAGACGTAAAGTGCCAAAACGTGAGCAAACAGGGCGGGAAAAGTTACGCAAACTGGTCAGAGAAAACGCGGGAACCTGATAGCAGTTTGTAAACACAGAGGGCGCCAGCGGAGCTGATCGATCGCCCGAACTGATAATATCCAGGTCATGATTCCAGCATTATCAATAAATATTCGAATTTAAAGTGATATTAGAGTCGGCTGTGGTGAAACCGTTAACACAGTGGAGTAGCTCATGTGGACTACAGCACACGAGCACGGGAATCATAAATTGTGCAGGTCGCCTACCTGATTCCTACAGTCTTCCTGAGACATCTTTCACACGTTAGTATTCTTTTTACGTTCGCCAGCTTTTACCTCTGACGAAAGTCCCTAGAGACTAGGAACTGAATTTAGCGTGTTAATCCATTTTTCCCTGGCAGCAGTATGCACAGGGGTCCCTCGCCGCACAGGCAAATAACTCCGTCTTCGGAGGTACTCATATTTTTTTTCCGTCGATGAGAAATTGACGTTTCATGCCGGGCCTGGCTGTGAGACCAGTGGTGGTTGCTGCAGAGAGAAATCACAAATAAAAATCCAACCGGTGCAGCCGGGATTTGAACCCACAATCTCTCTATCTTGAGGCCGGCGTCTTGCCTCGAGACCAACAAGTCCCCTTGTCAGCATTTTAGGCTGTCTACAAAGCTTCTTCAGTTGTCCCTTCCACGTGCCAATTCCTGTGTTTGTTTTTGTTTCTTTGTTTGTTTACGTTCGCCAACTTCATACCTCCAGTGAGGTCCCAAGGGACTGAACTCTGCTTGAATATCACTTTTTTATCCATTTTTTTACGCCGGTAGCCGTGTGCTCAGATGTTCTCCGACTTACAGGCAGATATTTTCCAACTTCAAAAATACTCTCATCTTTTTATATTCGAGAGTTTTAACGCTTTGGTAGATTTTTCCTATAAATTTTGCCCCGTTAGCGGCTATTTTTGTCCTCCTCTTTTCGATTTCTATTTGCCAAAGGTTTTTTTCTTTAACATGTGCGGAGTGCACACGCGATTTTCTGTTTTATTTAACTAATTAATTAATTTATTTATTCATTTATATATTTTTGCAGTTATCCGTTAGGATTACAAATCGGATCTCGTTAACCAGAGACCGGGGGATGGCAAAACCACGAATTCAATAATTTGAAAAAATGGTCACCCTCCCTAGTGGGAATCGAAGCACAGACCTTCGCGTACATAGACTGACGTCTTACCCCTACACCATACAGCTCCACTCGGTTTGTTTGATGTTTTCCCCCAATCCAGTCGTTGATGTTGTCAATCCAGTCGTTGATGTTGTCAATCCAGTCGTTGATGTTGTCAATCCAGTCGTTGATGTTGTCAATCCAGTCGTTGATGTTGTCAATCCAGTATCTGATGTTGTCAATCCAGTCTTCGGTTTTGTCAATCCAGTCTCTGATGTTGTCAATCCAGTCTTTGATGTTGTCAATCCAGTATCTGATGTTGTCAATCCAGTCTTCGGTTTTGTCAATCCAGTCTCTGATGTTGTCAATCCAGTCTTTGATATTGTCAATCCAGTATCTGATGTTGTCAATCCAGTCTTCGGTTTTCTCAATACAGTCTCTGATGTTGTCAATCCAGTCTTTGATGTTGTCAATCCAGTCTTTGATGTTGTTAATCCAGTCTTTGATGTTGTCATTCCAGTCTTAGATAGTGTAAATCCAGTCTCTGATATTGTCAATCCAGTATCTGATGTTGTCAATTCAGTCTTTGATGTTGTCAATCCAGTCTTTGATATTGTCAATCCAGTCTTTGATGTTGTCAGTCCAGTCTTTGATGTTGTCAATCCAGTCTTTGATGTTGTCATTCCAGTCTTAGATAGTGTAAATCCAGTCTTTGATATTGTCAATCCAGTATCTGATGTTGTCAATCCAGTCTTTGATATTGTCAATCCAGTCTTTGATATTGTAAATCCAGTCTTTGATATTGTCAATCCAGTCTTTGATGTTGTCAATCCAGTCTTTGATATTGTAAATCCAGTCTTTGATATTGTCAATCCAGTCTTTGATATTGTAAATCCAGTCTTTGATGTTGTCAATCCAGTCTTTGATGTTGTCAATCCAGTCTTTGATATTGTCAATCCAGTCTTTGATGTTGTCAATCCAGTCTTTGATATTGTAAATCCAGTCTTTGATATTGTCAATCCAGTCTTTGATATTGTCAACCCAGTCTTTGATGTTGTCAATCCAGTCTTTGATATTGTAAATCAAGTCTTTGATATTGTCAATCCAGTTTTTGATATTGTCAATCCAGTCTTTGATATTGTCAATCCAGTCTTTGATGTTGTCAATCCAGTCTTTGATATTGTAAATCCAGTCTTTGATATTGTCAATCCAGTCTTTGATATTGTAAATCCAGTCTTTGATGTTGTCAATCCAGTCTTTGATGTTGTCAATCCAGTCTTTGATATTGTCAATCCAGTCTTTGATGTTGTCAATCCAGTCTTTGATATTGTCAATCCAGTCTTTGATGTTGTCAATCCAGTCTTTGATATTGTCAATCCAGTCTTTCATATTGTCAATCCAGTCTTTGATGTTGTCAATCCAGTCTTTGATATTGTAAATCCAGTCTTTGATATTGTCATTCCAGTCTTAGATGTTGTCATTCCAGTCTTTGATATTGTAAATCCAGTCTTTGATGTTGTCAATCCAGTCTTCGGTTTTGTCAATCCAGTCTCTGATGTTGTCAATCCAGTCTTTGATGTTGTCAATCCAGTATCTGATGTTGTCAATCCAGTCTTCGGTTTTGTCAATCCAGTCTCTGATGTTGTCAATCCAGTCTTTGATATTGTCAATCCAGTATCTGATGTTGTCAATCCAGTCTTCGGTTTTCTCAATACAGTCTCTGATGTTGTCAATCCAGTCTTTGATGTTGTCAATCCAGTCTTTGATGTTGTTAATCCAGTCTTTGATGTTGTCATTCCAGTCTTAGATAGTGTAAATCCAGTCTCTGATATTGTCAATCCAGTATCTGATGTTGTCAATTCAGTCTTTGATGTTGTCAATCCAGTCTTTGATATTGTCAATCCAGTCTTTGATGTTGTCAGTCCAGTCTTTGATGTTGTCAATCCAGTCTTTGATGTTGTCATTCCAGTCTTAGATAGTGTAAATCCAGTCTTTGATATTGTCAATCCAGTATCTGATGTTGTCAATCCAGTCTTTGATATTGTCAATCCAGTCTTTGATATTGTAAATCCAGTCTTTGATATTGTCAATCCAGTCTTTGATGTTGTCAATCCAGTCTTTGATATTGTCAATCCAGTCTTTGATGTTGTCAATCCAGTCTTTGATATAGTCAATCCAGTCTTTGATATTGTCAGTCTTTGATATTGTCAATCCAGTCTTTGATATTGTCAATCCAGTCTTTGATGTTGTCAATCCAGTCTTTGATATTGTCAATCCAGTCTTTGATGTTGTCAATCCAGTCTTTGATATTGTAAATCCAGTCTTTGATGTTGTGAATCCAGTCTTTGATATTGTAAATCCAGTCTTTGATATTGTAAATCCAGGCTTTGATATTGTCAATCCAGTCTTTGATATTGTAAATCCAGTCTTTGATATTGTCAATCCAGTCTTTGATATTGTCAATCCAGTCTTTGCTGTTGTGAATCTAGAGATCGACGTTTTATGTCTAGACTACCCAGTCTCTTATCAATATATTTTTTATTTTTAAAGTATAAACCATTAGTGTGAACGAAAAGCGTCTACACATTGATGAACCTGCACCTGAGCTACGTGTGTTATTCGCTACTACCAATAACAACCAGCGACTCCATGGCTAACTAGTCTGGTACGACTATTTTCCTAAAAGACACAATCCTGACTACAGACAACTGATGCATTTAGGAATGGGCTAAAGTCTAGGGAAATTGTCCTGAATAAATTTGAATTGAACCGCAAGGTGCAAAGCACAGTGCAGAAAAAATGTAATATTAAGGGAACGGTAAAAAAAAAACAACAACTTGTAACTGACATCATCAACAGTGAATTATAATTGACCAAGACTCTACTTAATATGAAATTCCACAGACACGGAAACCGACTACATAGCTTTGTCAACACAGTAAGAGTCGAAAAAAAGACTGCTATTGTATTAATAAATATATATATATATATATAAAGGTAAAGGTAAATTACGAGACTTGAACCGGCGTCTTAGCACGCGAGTTTCCACCCATATGTGCTCGGCCGCCTATCCAGAAATGTTCGGATATTTCTGTATAGTGTCGCCTCATAATGAAGTAGTAGGATATGTCGGGCCAAATGCTTAAATATCAGAACATCGGTGTGACATGGGCCACAACTTCTAAACAAAATATTCTTTTCTGGACAACGATTAAAAAGTGGAAGAAATAACAACTCAGATACTATACATTAAGCCTGAAAGAGTTGGTATTTAATGTGGTTTGTTTGATTTCTAAACCTCGCTTTGTCCTCCATTCCCCATCCACGATTTGCGACCTTACACACGAGATGGGGAGCAGGAACCAACCATTGTCCAAGACCGACCGCCCACTTCTGAGCTCATTTGCATAAAGATTCCATTTGACGCCAGGGAAAGATTCTGAGTGGTGCTCAAAATGGCGGCTGTGAAATGGAATCTGGCAACAATACAGCCACTTCAAACATCGTTTCGTGTTTTTCTACCATCTGCCTTCGCGCTGGGCGTATTCTGTGGGTCTCACTGAAAGTGGAAGACGTTGACTATAATGCTACAAGTAGGCCTGTATTCGTTAAAATGGATAGAAACGGTCACACTATTTCCATCGGCAGTCTGCAACTCCCTAGCTCGTTCAAAATTGCTAAGAGAGGTAGCTTTGTTGGTGTTGAGGTCAGTTTAAATCTTGACACTGCATTTGTTGCCGCTTACCGGGATTTGAACATCAATATTCTACCACCAACAGCTGTCACCATTTTGGACGTCGCCATTTTGTTTGTTGAACTACATCAATGGTTCTCAAACAGCGCGTCGTGAGGGGACAATGCGCGCGCGCAAAAAATAATAAATTATAATAACATTGGATATATAGTGATTTCTACACAAGAAATAGATTATTTTGCAAAATGTGACACGACATTACGCCATACATACGGTAATTCCCTGAGGGAAGGTTTAGAGGCACAAAGAACAAGATGGGGGCAGCACTAGAAGTGGGACATTAGCATGGGGAAATAATAGTCCCCAGAGCAGAATAAATATGTCATCTATTAATTGGCAATTAATGTCAAAGGATACATAAATGAGAGGCTGGTAAAACTGCACAAAGGTGTGAAAAGATTACATCAATTAAAGACAAATTAACGTTCACAGGCAGACAAAGGTAGGAAGGCTTTTAGAATACCTCCCAGGACGACAACAAAAAAAAGGATTACATAAATAAGAGAGGAAAGGAGAATTTGTCATTCTGTTAAATAACAAGAAATCTCTGTCCATCCCTCTCTCTATTTCTCTATCTCTCTCTCTCTCTCTCTCTCTCTCTCTCTCTCTCTCTCTCTCTCTCTCTCTCTCTCGCTCTGTGTGTGTTTATGTATTACTTTAATCATTGAGCTTCATATATCACCAACCAACAATATCTCTCTCTCTCTCAGCGTGTTTATGTATTTTTTTAATCATTGAGCTTCATATATCACCAACCAACAATCTCTCTCTCTTTCTCTTTCTTTCTCTCTCTCTCTCTTTCTCTCTCTCTCTTTCAATGTGTTTATGTATTTCTTTAATCATTGAGCTTCATATATCACCAACCAACAATCTCTCTCTCTCTTTCTCTCTCTGTGTGTTTATGTATTACTTTAATCATTGGGCCATCTATATCACCAACCAACAATCTCTCTCTCTATCTCTCTCTCTCTCTCTCTCTCTCTCTCTCTCTCTGTGTTTATGTATTACTTTAATCATTGGGCCATCTATATCACCAACCAACAATCTCTCTCTACTCTCTCTCTCTGTGTTTATGTATTACTTTAATCATTGGGCCACCTATATCACCAACCAACAATCTCTCTCTCTCTCTCTCTCTCTCTCTCTCTCTCTCTGTATGTGTTTATGTATTACTTTAATCACTGGGCCACATATATCACCAACCAACAATCTCTCTCTCCCTCTCTCTCTCTCTCTGTATTTATGTATTACTTTAATCATTGGGCCACCTATATCACTAACCAACAATCTCTCTCTCTGGGTTTATGTATTACTTTAATCATTGGGCCACCAGTATCACCAACCAACAATCTCTCTCTCTCTCTCTCTCTCTCTGTGTGTGTGTGTGTTTATGTATTACTTTAATCATTGGGCCACCTATATCACCAACCAACAATCTCTCTCTCTCTCTCTCTCTCTCTCTCTGTGTTTATGTATTACTTTAATCAATGGGCCACCTATATCACCAACTAACAATCCTAATCTCTCTCTCTCTCTCTCTCTCTCTCTCTCTCTCTCTGTATGTGTTTATGTATTACTTTAATCATTGGGCCACCTATATCACCAACCAACAATCTCTCTCTCTCTCTCTCTTCTCTCTCTCTGTCTATCTCTCGCTGTGTGTTTATGTATTACTTTAATCATTGGGCCACCTATATCACCAACCAACAATCTCTCTCACTCTCTTTCTCTCTTTCTCTGTGTTTTTGTATTACTTTAATCATTGGGCCACCTATATCACCAACCAACAATCTCTCTCCCTCTCTCTCTCTCTCTCGCTCTCTCTCTCTGTGTTTATGTATTACTTTAATCATTGGGCCACCTATATCACCAACAAAAAATCTCTCTCTCTCTCTTTCGCTGTGTATTTATGTATTACTTTAATCATTGGGCCACCTATATCACCAACCAAAAATCTCTCTCTCTCTCTCTCGCTGTGTGTTTATGTATTACTTTAATCATTGGGCCACCTATATCACCAACCAAAAATCTCTCTCTCTCGCTGTGTGTTTATGTATTACTTTAATCATTGGGCCACCTATATCACCAACCAAAAATCTCTCTCTCTCTCTCGCGCGCGCGCTCTCTCTCTCTCTCACTCGCTCTGTGTTTATGTATTACTTTAATCATTGGGCCACCTATATCACCAACCAAAAATTTCTCTCTCTCTCTCTCTCTCTCTCGCTGTGTGTTTACGTATTACTTTAATCATTAGGCCACCTATATCAACAACCAAATCTCTCTCTCTCTCTCGCTGTGTGTTTATGTATTACTTTAATCATTGGGTCACCTATATCACCAACCAAAAATCTCTCTCTCTCTCGTTCTCTCTCGCTGTGTGTTTATGTATTACTTTAATCATTGGGCCACCTATATCACCAACCAAAAATCTCTTTCTCTCTCATCACTATATCCCCGACGAATCCATAGGTAATCCCATTTTTCCATCGAAATATCAAAAATATCCTTGGAGAACTTTGACACAAGGGGCACGAGGAGGTAAGGATGTGTTGAGAATTGTTCATAATTCACCAACCGTAGCACAAGCAGTCAGTTATTGTTTGTTAGTTAGTTTGTTAGTTAGTTAGTTTGTTTGTTTGTCTGCGTTCAACAACTTCAAATCTCTAGTGAAGCCACAAAGAGACCAAACTTAATCTTCCCTTTTTTTCACACCCAGTAAATCGATAACCAGAAGTCTGATTATTTCTTGTTTGTTGTATCTTGTTTGTTGTATCTTGTTTGTTGTATCTTGTTGTTGTTTCTTGTTTGTTGTATCATATTTGTTGTTTCTTGTTTGTTGTTTCTTGTTTGTTATATCTTGTTTGTTGTATCTTGTTTGCTGTTTGTTGTTTCTTGTTTGTTGTATCATGTTTGTTGTTTCTTGTTTGTTGTTTCTTGTTTGTTATATCTTGTTTGTTGTATCTTGTTTGTTGTTTCTTGTTTGTTGAATCTTGTTTGTTGTTTCTTGTTTGTTATATCTTGTTTGTTGTATCTTGTTTCTTGTTTGTTGTTTCTTGTTTGTTGTATCTTGTTTGTTGTTTCTTGTTTGTGATTTCTTGTTTGTTATATCTTGTTTGTTGTATCTTGTTTCTTGTTTGTTGTTTCTTGTTTGTTATTTCTTGTTTGTTGTATCTTGTTTGTTGTATCTTGTTTCTTGTTTGTTATATCTTGTTTGTTGTATCTTGTTTGTTGTTTGTTGTATCTTGTTTGTTGTATCTTGTTTGTTGTTTTTTGTTTGTTGTATCTTGTTTGTTGTTTCTTGTTTGTGATTTCTTGTTTGCTGTTTACATTCGCCAGCCGTATATCTCTAGCAAAGTCCCATCGATTTATATTTCGCGTGAATATCACTTTTTCTTATTTTCCACACTGGTAGCTGAGTGTCCTTCGCCATACAGGCAGATGTTCTCCGATTTCAGAGGTACTCTCATTCTTTATCGTCGAGAGTTTTTGGGGTAGATTTGTTCCACTCCTTTTAGCTCGGCCAGCAACCACTCTTTTCTATTTCAAACTGGCAAGAGATTTTGGCATGCGCAGAGTACACACGGGGTCTTCTTTTCCTTACTGTTCTTCGAGAGGACCAGAGATCGGATCTCACTACCCAGAGAGGGCCAGAAATCGGATCTCACTACCCAGAGAGGGCCAGCCAACGGATCTCACTACCCATATAGGGCCAGAGATCGGATCTCACTACCCAAAGAGGGCCAGATATCGGATCTCACTACCCAGAGAGGGCCAGAAATCGGATCTCACTACCCAGAGAGGGCCAGAAATCGGATCTCACTACCCAGAGAGGGCCAGCCAACGGATCTCACTACCCATAGAGGGCCAGAGATCGGATCTCACTACCCAGAGAGGGCCAGATATCGGATCTCACTACCCAGAGAGGGCCAGATGTCGGATCTCACTACACAGAGAGGGCCAGATGTCGGATCTCACTACACAGAGAGGGCCAGATGTCGGATCTCACTACACAGAGAGGCCAGAGATCGGATCTCACTACCCAGAGAGGGCCAGAGATCGGATCTCACTACACAGAGAGGGCCAGAGATCGGATCTCACTACACATAGAGGGCCAGAGATCGGATCTCACTACACAGAGAGGGCCAGAGATCGGATCTCACTACACATAGAGGGCCAGAGATCGGATCTCACTACCCAGAGAGGGCCAGAGATCGGATCTCACTACACAGAGAGGGCCAGAGATCGGATCTCACTACACAGAGAGGGCCAGATGTCGGATCTCACTACACAGAGAGGGCCAGAGATCGGATCTCACTACCCAGAGAGGGCCAGATATCGGATCTGACTTCCCAGAGAGGGCCAGAGATCGGATCTCACTACCCAGAGAGGGCCAGATATCGGATCTCACTACCCAGTGCGGGCCAGATATCGGATCTCACTACCCAGAGACTGGGTGAGGATAAGGCCACGTAGAATCCACGGATTCCAGGGGAGATAATTCCCAACCCCGTGGTGGGAATTGAACTCAGGACCTTCTTGTGAAGCGGCCGACGTCTTATTTCCTAGTCCAAACAACAACTCTTTTATTATAGATGTTTCTTATTAAGAAATTGATTAAGCCAAGGTGAATACACAAAAAAAAAAAAGAATTCTTAAATGTTATGTAGAGCCAGTCTTAACATATGGATGTGAATCATAGACAATCGGACAACAGACAAAAAAATCGCTGGAGTCTGTAGAAATGTGGTTTTAGAGAAGAATGTTGAGAATACTATGGACAGCTAAGAAGAGTAATGAAAACGTTCTGAAAGGGATCAAAGCAAAAAGAGAGCTAATTTTCAATATTAGGAAGAAACAATCACCATTTTTTGGCCATTTAATGAGAAGAGAACAACTGGAATATATTGTAACAACTGGGAAAATTGAGGGACGAAGAGATAGAGGAAAGCAAAAAGAAAAAATACCAGACAGCTTAGGAGAATGGCTTGGCAGAAGGTCAACAACAGAAATGATAAATAACTGTCGAGATCGAAAGTTGTGGAGAGACATGATCACCTACGCCAGCAGGCCCGGTACTTGATGATGATGATGAACAAAACTTCCTTTACTTATGATTATTGTTATGGAAGACCCCGGTATCACTACAAACGAATTAAAATCCATAATTGCTCAGCCACCCGTGTCAGTGGAATCATCCGAATTAATATCTCATCTCCCAAACAAAGAAAGGTAGCTGAAGTTCTCATCATAGCAGTCTCAGCACAGGCCAAAAGAAATAAGGCAAGACCGAACAGAAAGTGAACACAGCCAACTGTTCCCTGTCATACGATATCATCATTCATCGTAAGTAATCGGAATATCGAAACACGATCAAAACGGATGAGACACACAGCTCACGGTGTGCACAGAGCACTTAACTCAGTGGCTCCTTCAGCAAGCCGGACTTGGGAATATGAGGAAACTGCAACAAGGAACACTTTTCAGACATAGCCTTCAATGGTTCCTGCCGCTTAATCGCCATTTTGACTGGAAGTTCTCGTCCGCCTGAAAATTGTGATCATCGTTTTTTTTAAAAATGTATTGCGCCTGATGATGTTAGGATATCGCTTTTGTCTCCAAATTCGAACATATAAAACACAGTTATTCGTCGTATTATCTACAGTGGACATCGATCAGCAGTCCGTAAGCGTTGAGATCTCCCCTGCAATGTGAATTTGTGAAATGATAAATCAGTCCACATGTCTACCCTCAATCTCGCAGTCTTGAATCTAGAAATACCCCACCTGACCAACATGAAACTCCGTAAGTCACACTGGAGCTGCAAAGTCATGAACAAAACTCCGTCATTTCGACCTTGTACTTCC
>JAVIAB010000050.1:15596675-15619175 GCA_032433765.1 Megaustenia siamemsis | reverse complement strand
ATGTCGTGATGGGTGTACGGAGGTCGTCTAGTGGGGTATGATGGTTGTATGGAGGTCGTCTAGTGTGTCATATTGGGTGTATAGAGGGCGTTTAGTGTGTCATGATGGTTGTATAGGGGTCGTTTAGTGTATCGTGAGGGGTGTATGGAGGTCGTCTACTGTGTCGTGAGGGGTGTATGGAGGTCATCTGGTGTGGTATGTAGGGTGTATGGAGGTCATCTAGTGTGATATAAGGCTGTATGCCGGGCGTCTAGTGTGACATGAGGGCTGTATACCGGTCGCCTAGTGTGGTATGTGTGGTGTATGGCGGTTGTCTGGTATATCATACTTTAATCAACCAATAAGAAAAATGAAGGAACATTACATTCAACATTACTTATCTTAACTACTTTACATCAATACAGTTGAATAACGTGTTATCGTTAAGTCTTACCATACTTTAAGAGAAAACATTCAAACTTACAGTATAAAATATAGTCTCAATCATCTACACTGAATATAACCTATTATCGATAACCCTTAACATACTTTAAGAGAAAACAAGCCAACTTACGGTGCAAAACTCCGCTAGACTGAAGTGTAGTATGACCTTCCTTGAATCAATCAAACTTATAACGCCGTCTAGTTTAAATATAGCCTGGTAAGAAATGAATAAATTAGCCAATCAGCGAGTGACTATGCCAACATCGACTGATACCTGGATCAACCAATCAGAGAAGAGTATTAACATAGGAGGCGGGGCGAAGAAATGGCTGACAGGTGGATTAACCAATCAGAAAAGCGCGTTAGCCCAAGCGTAGGTAGTGGCTGTCGGGTCAGCAGTGGGGGAAAAATGCGGGGTGGTGGATTACTTGAACTCGTTTTGACCCCTGAGGCAATTCCAGAAGAGTTCTATGACCTCATTTTGACCGCTGAAGGCTTTAATACCAATGTTTTCCACTTCAACGAACGACATACATCATTAAAGGTGATTACTTCAGCTCTTAGACTTTGGAGTTCCATATCTTTATCACTTGATTGAATGACAGACAACAGTAAAGATGATCATTTCAGGTAAGAAAACTTAGTTCCAAACCCTAAAATTTCTACTCATAGTCACAAACTTTGATGCAAAACCCTAACAATTTAGTCCCAAAGTGATACTAGTTCGACACGACAGTCGTAAATGTTATATGCAAAGTCCAAAAGTTTGTCAAAAAGATAACCTAAACTCAAAATAGTTAGACACAAAGCCCAACAATTTATATGCAAAGTCTAAAAAAGTTACTCTAAAAGACAACTAATGTAATACTTAACCCCAAAATTTCGTCGCATAACCAAACAGTTGAACTCAAAAGCCTAAAAATTTAGTCCCAAAGTGATACTAGTTCGACACAAAAGTCGTAAATGTTATATGCAAAGTCCAAAAGTTTGTCAAAAAGACAACCTTAACTCAAAATAGTTAGACACAAAGCCCAACAATTTATATGCAAAGTCTAAAAAGTTACTCCAAAAGACAACTAATGTAACACTTAACCCCAAAATTTCGTCGCATAACCAAACAGTTGAACTCAAAAGCCTAAAAATTTAGTCCCAAAGTGATACTAGTCCGACACGACAGTCGTAAATGTTATATGCAAAGTCCAAAAGTTTGTCAAAAAGATAACCTAAACTCAAAATAGTTAGACACAAAGCCCAACAATTTATATGCAAAGTCTAAAAAAGTTACTCTAAAAGACAACTAATGTAATACTTAACCCCAAAATTTCGTCACATAACCAAACAGTTGAACACGAACTCTACAAATTTAGTCCCAAAGTCGTAATTGTTAGACACGCAAGTCGTAAATGTTATATTCAAATCCAAGAGTTTGTTAAAAAGACAACCCAAACTCAAAATAGTTAGATGCAAAGCTCAAAAATGTATATGCAAAATCCAAAAAGTTACTCCAAAAGACAACTAATGTAACACTTAACCCAAAATTTCGGCTCATATGCACAAAGTTGAACACGAACTCTACAAATTTAGTCCCAAAGTCGTAATTGTTAGACACGAAAGTCGTAAATGTTATATGCAAATCCAAAAGTTTGTTAAAAAGACAACCCAAACTCAAAATAGTTAGACACAAAACCCAACAATTTATAGGCAAAGTCCAAAAAGTTACTCCAAAAGACAACTAATGTAACACTTAACCCCAAATTTCGTCTCATAACCAAACAGTTGAACTCAAAACCATAAAAATTTAGTCCCAAAGTGATACTAGTTCGACACAAAAGTCGTAAATATTATATACAAAGTCTAAAAGTTTGTCAAAAAGACAACCCAAACTCAGAATAGTTAGACACAAAACCCAACAATTTATAGGCAAAGTCCAAAAAGTTACTCCAAAAGACAACTAATGTAACACTTAACCCCAAAATTTCGTCTCATAACCAAACAGTTGAACTCAAAACCCTAAAAATTTAGTCCCAAAGTGATACTAGTTCGACACAAAAGTCGTAAATGTTATATACAAAGGCCAAAACTTTGTCAAAAAGACAACCCAAACTCAGAATAGTTAGACACGAAAGTCATAAATGTTATATGCAAAGTCCAAAATTTTGTCAAAAAGACAACCCAAACTCAGAATATTTAGACACAAAAGACCAAATAGTTACATTCAAAGTCCAAAAGTTTGTCAAAAAGACAACCCAAACTCAAAAGTTTGTCAAAAAGACAACCCAAACTCAAAATAGTTAGACATGAAAGGTCAAAAAGGTATACTCAAAGTCCAAAATGTTACTTCAAAAGACAACTAATATAACAACAATCCCCAAAACTTCGTCTCATAACCAAAAAGTTGAACTCAAAACCCTAAAAAGTGTCCACTTATCAACCAAAGTCTTTAATACAGCTGAGAAAACCCTAATAAATAATTACAATTTACTAAAAATGTTGCCCTTGATGATAGTTGCGACTGTGTCTAAATCATTATTGAAAATATTCATAGAACTCTAGTAAAAACCAAGCACACTAAAACACCACATTGAAAGAATGAACTTAAAGTTCACGCCCCTGTCACAACTCTGCTAAGAAAAGTACTGCAAAGCATGAAAGTTATGTCCCCTGCTATAACTCTACTAAACGAAAGTATTACCAAACACGTAGGTTACACTCCTACCATAACCCACTAAGAAAAACAAGATTTTGCTTAAAATACCACATTTATGATTGTTACGCCCCTTGTCCCTTTATGAGGGGACGCCCATGAAACTGTTAGAAATAGTAAATTTACACTCTAGGGTTACTCCAAACTTTATATTAAGCATCCCCATAGCAAAAATTTACTAAAAAACCACTTTATGAGTGTTGCCCCCTTACCCATTTTTGGCGGTTACGCCCATGAAACTGTTAAAAATAGTAAATTTAACAGCTAGACATACCCCAAACTTTATAATAAACATCCCCGTATCAAGAATTTACATAAAAACAACTTTTAAAATTACTACCCCTGTACCCATTTTTGGCGGTTACGCCCATGAAACTGTTAAAAATAGTCAATTTAACATCTAGACATACCACACACTTTATATTAAGCATCCCCGTATCAAGAATTTACTAAAAAAAATCACTTTTGAAATTACTACCCCTGTACCCATTTTTTGGCGGTTACGCCCATGAAACTGTTAAAAATAGTAAATTTAACATATAGACATACCCCAAACTTTATATTAAGCATCCCCATAACAAAAATTTACATAAAAATCACTTTTGAAATTACTACCCCTGTACCCATTTTTGGTGGTTACGCCCATGAAACTGTTAAAAATAGTAAATTTAACATATAGACATACCCCAAACTTTATATTAAGCATCTCCGTATCAAGAATTCACTTAAAAACCACTTTTGAAATTACTACCCCAGTACCCATTTTTGGCGGTTACGCCCATGAAACTGTTAAAAATAGTAAATTTAACACCTAGACATATCCCAAACTTTATATTAAGCATCCCCATATCAAGAAGTTACATAAAAACAACTTTTGAAATTACTACCCCTGTACCCATTTTTGGTGGTTACGCCCATGAAACTGTTAAAAATAGTAAATTTAACATCTAGACATACTCCAAACTTTATATTAAGCATCCCCGTATCAAGAATTTACATAAAAACAACTTTTGAAATTACTACCCCTGTACCCATTTTTGACGGTTACGCCCATGAAACTGTTAGAAATAGTAAATTTACACTCTAGGGTTACTCCAAACTTTACATTAAACATCCCCGTAGCAAGAATTTACATAAAAACAACTTTTGAAATTACTACCCCAGTACTCATTTTTGGCGGTTACGCCCATGAAACTGTTAAAAATAGTCAATATAACCTCTAGACATACCCCAAACTTTATATTAAGCATCCCCATATCAAGAATTTACATAAAAATCACTTTTGAAATTACTACCCCAGTACCCATTTTTGGCGGTTACGCCCATGAAATCGATAAAAAATTGAAATTTAACACCTAGACATACCCCAAACTTCATTTTAGTCATCCCTGTATCAAGAATTTACAAAAAAAACAACTTTTGAAATTACTACCCCGGTACCCATTTTTGGCGGTTACGCCCATGAAATCGATAAAAAATTGAAATTTAACACCTAGACATACCCCAAACTTCATTTTAGTCATCCCTGTATCAAGAATTTACATAAAAACAACTTTTGAAATTACTACCCCCGTACCCATTTTTGGCGGTTACGCCCATGAAATCGATAAAAAATTGAAATTTAACCTATTGGTATACCTCAAACATAATATTTGACACGCCCATGTATCAAATTTGCCTGAAAAATCATCAAAAAATTAGTAGTATATATCCAGTGATTGGCCGGGTAGACTCTCATATAAGAAAAAACAAATCTGCCGGTAGACTATTTATATAAGGAATATTCATGGAGGCAGAAAAAATCTGCCGGTAGACTATTTATATAAGAAATATTCTGCCGCTGGCGGCAGTTTCCACGGTCCTATCACTAGATATATACTACTAATTTTTTGATGATTTTTCAGGCAAATTTGATACATGGGCGTGTCAAATATTATGTTTGAGGTATACCAATAGGTTAAATTTCAATTTTTTATCGATTTCATGGGCGTAACCGCCAAAAATGGGTACGGGGGTAGTAATTTCAAAAGTTGTTTTTATGTAAATTCTTGATACAGGGATGACTAAAATGAAGTTTGGGGTATGTCTAGGTGTTAAATTTCAATTTTTTATCGATTTCATGGGCGTAACCGCCAAAAATGGGTACAGGGGTAGTAATTTCAAAAGTGATTTTTATGTAAATTCTTGATATGGGGATGCTTAATATAAAGTTTGGGGTATGTCTAGAGGTTATATTGACTATTTTTAACAGTTTCATGGGCGTAACCGCCAAAAATGGGTACTGGGGTAGTAATTTCAAAAGTTGTTTTTATGTAAATTCTTGCTACGGGGATGTTTAATGTAAAGTTTGGAGTAACCCTAGAGTGTAAATTTACTATTTCTAACAGTTTCATGGGCGTAACCGTCAAAAATGGGTACAGGGGTAGTAATTTCAAAAGTTGTTTTTATGTAAATTCTTGATACGGGGATGCTTAATATAAAGTTTGGAGTATGTCTAGATGTTAAATTTACTATTTTTAACAGTTTCATGGGCGTAACCACCAAAAATGGGTACAGGGGTAGTAATTTCAAAAGTTGTTTTTATGTAACTTCTTGATATGGGGATGCTTAATATAAAGTTTGGGTATGTCTATATGTTAAATTTACTATTTTTAACAGTTTCATGGGCGTAACCGCCCAAAAATGGGTACAGGGGTAGTAATTTCAAAAGTGATTTTTTTAGTAAATTCTTGATACGGGGATGCTTAATATAAAGTTTGTGGTATGTCTAGATGTTAAATTGACTATTTTTAACAGTTTCATGGGCGTAACCGCCAAAAATGGGTACAGGGGTAGTAATTTTAAAAGTTGTTTTATGTAAATTCTTGATACGGGGATGTTTATTATAAAGTTTGGGGTATGTCTAGCTGTTAAATTTACTATTTTTAACAGTTTCATGGGCGTAACCGCCAAAAATGGGTAAGGGGGCAACACTCATAAAAGTGGTTTTTTAGTAAATTTTTGCTATGGGGATGCTTAATATAAAGTTTGGAGTAACCCTAGAGTGTAAATTTACTATTTCTAACAGTTTCATGGGCGTCCCCTCATAAAGGGACAAGGGGCGTAACAATCATAAATGTGGTATTTTAAGCAAAATCTTGTTTTTCTTAGTGGGTTATGGTAGGAGTGTAACCTACGTGTTTGGTAATACTTTCGTTTAGTAGAGTTATAGCAGGGGACATAACTTTCATGCTTTGCAGTACTTTTCTTAGCAGAGTTGTGACAGGGGCGTGAACTTTAAGTTCATTCTTTCAATGTGGTGTTTTAGTGTGCTTGGTTTTTACTAGAGTTCTATGAATATTTTCAATAATGATTTAGACACAGTCGCAACTATCATCAAGGGCAACATTTTTAGCAAATTGTAATTATTTATTAGGGTTTTCTCAGCTGTATTAAAGACTTTGGTTGATAAGTGGACACTTTTTAGGGTTTTGAGTTCAACTTTTTGGTTATGAGACGAAGTTTTGGGGATTGTTGTTATATTAGTTGTCTTTTGAAGTAACATTTTGGACTTTGAGTATACCTTTTTGACCTTTCATGTCTAACTATTTTGAGTTTGGGTTGTCTTGTTGACAAACTTTTGAGTTTGGGTTGTCTTTTTGACAAACTTTTGGACTTTGAATGTAACTATTTGGTCTTTTGTGTCTAAATATTCTGAGTTTGGGTTGTCTTTTTGACAAAATTTTGGACTTTGCATATAACATTTATGACTTTCGTGTCTAACTATTCTGAGTTTGGGTTGTCTTTTTGACAAAGTTTTGGCCTTTGTATATAACATTTACGACTTTTGTGTCGAACTAGTATCACTTTGGGACTAAATTTTTAGGGTTTTGAGTTCAACTGTTTGGTTATGAGACGAAATTTTGGGGTTAAGTGTTACATTAGTTGTCTTTTGGAGTAACTTTTTGGACTTTGCCTATAAATTGTTGGGTTTTGTGTCTAACTATTCTGAGTTTGGGTTGTCTTTTTGACAAACTTTTAGACTTTGTATATAATATTTACGACTTTTGTGTCGAACTAGTATCACTTTGGGACTAAATTTTTATGGTTTTGAGTTCAACTGTTTGGTTATGAGACGAAATTTTGGGGTTAAGTGTTACATTAGTTGTCTTTTGGAGTAACTTTTTGGACTTTGCCTATAAATTGTTGGGTTTTGTGTCTAACTATTTTGAGTTTGGGTTGTCTTTTTAACAAACTTTTGGATTTGAATATAACATTTACGACTTTCGTGTCTAACAATTACGACTTTGGGACTAAATTTGTAGAGTTCGTGTTCAACTTTGTGCATATGAGCCGAAATTTTGGGGTTAAGTGTTACATTAGTTGTCTTTTGGAGTAACTTTTTGGATTTTGCATATACATTTTTGAGCTTTGCATCTAACTATTTTGAGTTTGGGTTGTCTTTTTAACAAACTTTTGGATTTGAATATAACATTTACGACTTTCGTGTCTAACAATTACGACTTTGGGACTAAATTTGTAGAGTTCGTGTTCAACTGTTTGGTTATGTGACGAAATTTTGGGGTTAAGTATTACATTAGTTGTCTTTTAGAGTAACTTTTTTAGACTTTGCATATAAATTGTTGGGCTTTGTGTCTAACTATTTTGAGTTTAGGTTATCTTTTTGACAAACTTTTGGACTTTGCATATAACATTTACGACTGTCGTGTCGGACTAGTATCACTTTGGGACTAAATTTTTAGGCTTTTGAGTTCAACTGTTTGGTTATGCGACGAAATTTTGGGGTTAAGTGTTACATTAGTTGTCTTTTGGAGTAACTTTTTAGACTTTGCATATAAATTGTTGGGCTTTGTGTCTAACTATTTTGAGTTAAGGTTGTCTTTTTGACAAACTTTTGGACTTTGCATATAACATTTACGACTTTTGTGTCGAACTAGTATCACTTTGGGACTAAATTTTTAGGCTTTTGAGTTCAACTGTTTGGTTATGCGACGAAATTTTGGGGTTAAGTATTACATTAGTTGTCTTTTAGAGTAACTTTTTTAGACTTTGCATATAAATTGTTGGGCTTTGTGTCTAACTATTTTGAGTTTAGGTTATCTTTTTGACAAACTTTTGGACTTTGCATATAACATTTACGACTGTCGTGTCGAACTAGTATCACTTTGGGACTAAATTGTTAGGGTTTTGCATCAAAGTTTGTGACTATGAGTAGAAATTTTAGGGTTTGGAACTAAGTTTTCTTACCTGAAATGATCATCTTTACTGTTGTCTGTCATTCAATCAAGTGATAAAGATATGGAACTCCAAAGTCTAAGAGCTGAAGTAATCACCTTTAATGATGTATGTCGTTCGTTGAAGTGGAAAACATTGGTATTAAAGCCTTCAGCGGTCAAAATGAGGTCATAGAACTCTTCTGGAATTGCCTCAGGGGTCAAAACGAGTTCAAGTAATCCACCACCCCGCATTTTTCCCCACTGCTGACCCGACAGCCACTACCTACGCTTGGGCTAACGCGCTTTTCTGATTGGTTAATCCACCTGTCAGCCATTTCTTCGCCCCGCCTCCTATGTTAATACTCTTCTCTGATTGGTTGATCCAGGTATCAGTCGATGTTGGCATAGTCACTCGCTGATTGGCTAATTTATTCATTTCTTACCAGGCTATATTTAAACTAGACGGCGTTATAAGTTTGATTGATTCAAGGAAGGTCATACTACACTTCAGTCTAGCGGAGTTTTGCACCGTAAGTTGGCTTGTTTTCTCTTAAAGTATGTTAAGGGTTATCGATAATAGGTTATATTCAGTGTAGATGATTGAGACTATATTTTATACTGTAAGTTTGAATGTTTTCTCTTAAAGTATGGTAAGACTTAACGATAACACGTTATTCAACTGTATTGATGTAAAGTAGTTAAGATAAGTAATGTTGAATGTAATGTTCCTTCATTTTTCTTATTGGTTGATTAAAGTATGATATACCAGACAACCGCCATACACCACACATACCACACTAGGCGACCGGTATACAGCCCTCATGTCACACTAGACGCCCGGCATACAGCCTTATATCACACTAGATGACCTCCATACACCCTACATACCACACCAGATGACCTCCATACACCCCTCACGACACAGTAGACGACCTCCATACACCCCTCACGATACACTAAACGACCCCTATACAACCATCATGACACACTAAACGCCCTCTATACACCCAATATGACACACTAGACGACCTCCATACAACCATCATACCCCACTAGACGACCTCCGTACACCCATCACGACATACTAGCCGACCTCCATGTACCCATCATGGCACACTAGACGACCCCTATACAACCATCATGACACACTAGACGACCCCTATACAACCAACATGACACACTAAACGCCCTCTATACACCCAATATGACACACTAGACGACCTCCGTACACCCATCACGACATACTAGCCGACCTCCATTGACCCATCACGGCACACTAGACGACCCTAATACAACCATCATGACACACTAGACGATCCCTATACAACCATCATGACACACTAAACGCCCTCTATACACCCAATATAACACACTAGACGACCTCCGTACACCCATCACGGCACACTAGACGACCCCTATACAACCATCATGACACACTAGACGACCCCTATACAACCATCATGACACACTAGACGACCCCTATACAACCATCATGACACACTAAACGCCCTCTATACACCCAATATGACACACTAGACGACCTCCGTACACCCATCACGACATACTAGCCGACCCCTATACAGCCCTTATTACACACTAGGCGACCTCCATACACCCATTGCTGCGATGAACATACTAGCAAAACAGAATGTATAAACTGTAAGGGTATTAAAGCGTACACGAAACGAACGCCTGGGCTTTTTAAACTAGAGTACGAAGGGACAGCTCTTGTTAGCTTATGTAGTAAGACGTACCATTGTAGTGGGGATTACGATAAAATCAGTTGTAAAGGGTTAAGCAAGCAACACAACAAATTAGATAAAGATATGTTTTTAGAGGTTCTCGCCACGCAAAAGGCTAAGGGTGGGAAAAATGTAGGTTTCAAAGTCTTAAATAATTCCATATTTTCCTACAGTCAAACAAGAAATGCTCTTTCCTATTTCTATATAAAAAGAAAGGTAGCTGATGATAATGTCTCGACTACACCTCTAGATATTTAACTCTTTACACTACCAGTTTAGACTACCCAGCAACCTCTAATAGTTTCACCCCGTATGATTCATTTATGACATAGAGCTAAGCAGACACCCAACTACATAGCTATAACTAAATGTTATACTTGTACAATATATTTACTCAATGTACTGAATATTTTTGTAATGTTATATTATATCCACTGTATGTTATACACCTATTGAGATAATAAAAGAATAAAATATATCTTTTGTCTTTTGTTTTATATTGATTGTTTTTTTCATTGATGTTGTATAATTTACTAACCTATCACTATCGATTAAGTACATCAAGAACTCCAAAGTCAGGACACACCAAACATAAACAGGTCACTTCCAGGGTCACCGACACGAAAGATCATGGTTAACTCCCCCTGCGCCTACAGCACATTAGGCGCGCCGCGCGCCTACTATATATCTTTGTTAATTTACGGGAAAAATGCGGTCAAATGGACCCTTGTATACTACTATTATGGTTTTGGTAAGCTCACTCTCTCATGCAGGCTGTGGTGCTCTCAGTACTGGATTATAGTTTTGGTAAGCTCACTCTCTCATGCAGGCTGCGGTGCTCTCAGTACTGGATTATAGTTTGGGTATGCTCACTCTCTCATGCAGGCTGCGGTGCTCTCAGTACTGGATTATGGTTTGGGTATGCTCACTCTCTCATGCAGGCTGTGGTGCTCTCAGTACTGGATTATGGTTTTGGTAAGCTCACTCTCTCATGCAGGATGTGGTGCTCTCAGTACTGGATTATAGTTTGGGTAAGCACACTCTCTCATGCAGGCTGTGGTGCTCTCAGTACTGGATTATGGTTTGGGTATGCTCACTCTCTCATGCAGGCTGTGGTGCTCTCAGTACTGGATTATAGTTTGGGTAAGCTCACTCTCTCATGCAGGCTGTGGTGCTCTCAGTACTGGATTATAGTTTGGGTAAGCTCACTCTCTCATGCTGGCTGTGGTGCTCTCAGTACTGGATTATGGTTTGGGTAAGCTCGCTCTTTGGGTAAGTTCTTAAATGTTATGAAGAGCCACTCTTAACATATGGATGTGAATCATGGACAATAGGACTACAGACAAGAAAATCACTGGAGTCTGTAGAAATTTGGTTTTACATAAGAATGTTGAGAATACTATGGACGGCTAAGAAGAGTAATGAAAACGTTCTGAAAGAGGCCAAAGCAGAAAGAGAGCTAATTTCCAATATTAGGAAGAAACAATCATCATTGTTGGTCATGTAATGAGAAGAGAACAACTGGAATATATTGTAACAACTGGAAAAATTGAGGGACGAAGAGATAGAGGGAGGCAAAGCGAAAAGATAGCAGACAGCTGAAGAGAATGGCTTGGCAGTAGGTCAACAACAGAAATGATAAATAACTGTCGAGATCGAAAGCTGTGGAGAGACATGATCACCTACGTCAGCAGGCTCGGTACTTGATAATGATGAAGCTCACTTTCTCGTCACCTCAGATAACAAGTTTGTAAAGGGTTCAGAATGTGGTCCTGCAAGCAGTTCTCGGATACACAAGAGATACTCCTATCCGTTCAATGAGGAAATTATTTGATTTACCGAGCTTTGTAGTCCGACAAAGATCTGTTCAGGTCCGGACTTATATGAACGCAGCAATGAGCTTAAATCATTCCTTGCATTCAGAATTGGGTGCGACCAAAGGCAGGCGTGGAAAGTCCTGGATGGCCGAGACGAAAGAGTCCATAAGGAGAGAATGTGATCTGAATGACATTAGGGCCGGAAAGTATTGGGTAGAACTAACAGCGGGGAAAAAAGAGGCTAATCAAAGTAATCATTCAGCTTGGCAGGAAGTGTCGCATTTGGACATATGGAGCTATCAAGGTCGTAACCAGGGAATCTATCGAAAATGTATCGTCACGTCAGGATACTATAACCTACATGGTTAAATCTGTGTCGTGCGGGCAGCGCAGTGGTTGGGGTTGGCATACCAACCTGGAAGAGAAAGGGCTAGGGAATCAGGCAAGTGTAGCATTGCGGTGTCCAGCATGAGAATGGAGATAGAAGCAACAACAGCTGCGATAACATGGCTGGTTACACAGAACGTGAGTCACTCAGTCTTGGTGACTGACTCGCAAAGTATGATTATGGTTATGGAAGGCCCCGGTATCACTGCAAACGAATTAAAATCCATAATTGCTCAACCACCCGTGCCAGTGGAATCATCCGAATTACTAACTCATCTCTCAAACAAAGAAAGGTAACTGTAGTCCCCATCGTAGCAGTCTCAGCAGACGTCAAAAGATATAAGGCGAAACGGCGCAGAAAGTGAACACAGCCAACTGTTCCATGTCATACGATATCATCATTCATCGTAAACAATTGGAATATCGAAACATGATCAAAACGGATAAGACACACAGCTCACGGTGTGCACAGAGCACTTAACTCAGTAGTTCATGAAACAAGCCGGACTTGGAATATTAGGAAACTGCAATAAGGAACACTTTTCATACATAGCCTTCAATGGTTCCTGCCGCCTATCCACCATATTAACCGGAAGTTCACCTCCTCCTGAAAATGATGATCATCATATTTTTAAAAATGTATAGAGCTTGATGGCATCGTTTTGACTCCAATTCAGAACCTATAAACAAAGTATGCTACAAAGGATTGACAGTGTCTGCGGCAGGAGTAGATGCAGCTCTTTAATAACCCTACAGGGAGCGTATTAATCTGGGCGTGCTTTCCAGGGCATGCTGGTGTACACAACAATATAATAGCCCATGAGCTCGCTGGCAGCTCTGGTACTGGGTGTGGCTTTACCCTCGACAAAGAGGACATCGTCAAGACTGTTCTTAATTTCTCAAGAGAAGAGGTGTAAAATGGATAGGACAATGATGCATTTATTGAGAGACCAACGGTGGAAAAGGAGTCTGGTTGATCCAGAGTGTTTAGTAAGAAAAGCAGATGTATCGACAAGCAACACCTTACAGGAACAGTCAGTCAGCAAACGCTTTGAGAAATGCTGGGATGGGAGGTGGAGTGGGTAAAGGGGATACCCCCACTGCACTGAAACTGATTCAATGAATAGCATAGAGTAGAAAAGAATAGAATAGAGTAGAATAGAATAGAGTAGAATAGAATATAGTAGAATAGAATAGAGTAGAATTGAATAGAGTAGAATAGAATAGAGTAGAATAGAATAGAGTAGAATAGAATAGAGTTCTGGGTACCGCGGATACACCTTGCTCGTTCTGTGGATGGATCTGTCTGTTCAGGATTGGCAAATTCAGCGACGAGAAAAGATGTTCAGTAAATCAGCACCCAGTATGAGACAATAATACTTTATCAAACTACTGACTTATCATGATTGCTTGCTACCAACCATCTTTCAGGACACCAAAGGCAATATACAGAATAGAATAGAATAGAATAGAATAGAATAGAATAGAATAGAATAGAATAGAATAGAATAGAATAGAATAGAATGAACAAGAAAAAGAGTTTTTAAATGTTATGTAGAGCCAGTATTAACATATAGATGTGAATGATGGACAATAGGACAACAGACAAGAAAATCACTGGAGTTTGTAGAAATGTGGTTTTACAGAAGAATGTTTAGAATACCATAAACAGCTAAGAGTAGAAGTAAGAAGAGTAATGAAAACGTTCTGAAAGTGGCCAAAGCAAAAAGAGAACTAATTTCCAATATTAGGAAGAAACAATTATCATTTGTGGCCATGTAATGAGTAGAGAACAACTGGAATATATTGTAACAAGTGGAAAAATTGAGGGACGAAGAGATAGAGGAAAGCAAAGATAAAAAAATACCAGACAGCTTAAGAGAATGGCTTGGCAGAAGGTCAACAACAGAAATGATAAATAACTGTCGAGATCTAAAATTGTGGAGAGATATGATCACCCACGCCAGTAGGCCCGGTACTTGATGATGATGATGATGATGATGATGATGAGAATAGAACTGAGACCATCCGTGCGCACTTCCCTGAACTTTCTCGTCACACTTTGACCAGCTGCAACAGGAAGCGTGCATGCGCCAGTGAACAGTCGTGGTGTCCAGTGGCAGTTTCTCGAACCATCTCATGAATGTCTGTACCTTTTCGGCTTTACTTGCACATTCCCAAAGATGAACGAAGTACGTTGTGGTTGTAAGCATATAATTGTTGTCCAACATACAAATCAGTATTGAGTACCGTGCCTGTTGGGGACCATGTCTCTCCACAACTTTCTATCCCAACAGTTGTTTATCATTTCTGTTATTGACCTTCTACCAAAATATTTGTGGTTATGATTATGGTTAGTCAGAGGCCCCGGTATCATTGCAAGCCATTTAAAATCCATAATTGTTCAACCGCACTTGCCAGCGAAATCATCTCATCAAAACATCTCATCTCATCAAAACATCTCATCTCATCAAAACATCTCATCTCATCAAAATATCTCATCTCATCAAAACATCTCATCTCATCAAAACATTTTATCTCATCAAAACATTTCATCTCATCAAAACATCTCATCTCATCAAAACATTTCATCTCATCAAAACATCTCATCTCATCAAAACATCTCATCTCATCAAAACATCTCATCTCATCAAAACATCTCATCTCATCAAAATATCTCATCTCATCAAAACATCTCATCTCATCAAAACATCTCATCTCATCAAAATATCTCATCTCATCAAAACATCTCATCTCATCAAAACATCTCATCTCATCAAAACATCTCATCTCATAAAAACATCTCATCTCATCAAAACATCTCGTCTCATCAAAACATCTCATCTCATCAAAACATCTCATCTCATCAAAACATCTCATCTCATCAAAACATCTCATCTCATCAAAACATCTCATCTCATCAAAATATCTCATCTCATCAAAACATCTCATCTCATCAAAACATTTCATCTCATCAAAACATCTCATCTCATCAAAACATCTCATCTCATCAAAACATCTCATCTCATCAAAACATCTCATCTCATTGAAGCATCCAAACAAAGAAAGCCAAATGCAGTCCCATTTAATACCAGCCAAGGCACAAGACATAAGGCCAAGCGGCACCGAAAGTGAACGCAGCTGAATTGTCTATCTTTATACTATATCATCATTCGTCGTAAGCTATCGGATTATCTAAAAAGAATCAGAATGAAACACACAGCTCATAGTGTGCACACAGCACTAAACTCAGTAGCTCCGGCAGGAACCCCAACTTGGAATATGAGGAAACTGCAACAAGGAACATTTTTCAGACTGAGCCTCAATGAATCTTACCGCCTATCCGCTATCATCATCATGTGCCATACCGGTTGGCGGTGGGTGATGATGTCCTTCCACAATCTTCTATCTACAGTGCATCGTATCAGTCCTGTTGTTGACTGTTTTCCATGCCATTACACAAGCTATCCATTATTTTCTCTCTTTGTCGTCCGCGATCTCTCTTTCCTTTTATTTTGCCAGTTGTAACCAAGTATTCCAACTTTCATCTTCTCATGATGTGCCCGAAAAATGTTGATTGTTTCTTTCTGAATTTTTTTTAGGAGCTGCCTTTTTGTGTTGGCCTCTTTGGGAATTTCCTCATTGGTCCTTTTAGCTGTCCAGGGAACTTTCAACATTCTTCTTAGAAACCCCATCTCTGTGGCCTCTAATCGTCTTTTTATTTGTTTGTCTACTGTCCATGATTCGCTTCCATAGGTCAGAATTGGTTCTATATAGCACCGATGAACTCTCTTTCTCATGTCTATTGACATAGATTTGTTTCATAAGATATTTTTCATTTTCTGAAATGCTATTTTGGCCTGAGCTATTCTAATTTTTATTTACGTGGTGCATCTTCCATCCGATGTTATTATTGTGCCCAAGTATTTGACGCGTTGCACTTGTTTCAAATTTGTCCTGTTTATTTTTATGCTGCATGCTGGTGACTGCAATACTAGGTCTTCTGTAACATTAGGAGCCACCACTACAAGGGAACTCTGCGTCTCCCGTTGTAAGATATCAAACAGATGTCTACGGCTAGAAATTCCCCCCCCCCCCCTCGTCCGCTCGGTCCTTGACATGAAACAAACCAATTTTCTTAGTCCAACGCTATTCTCCATTTTCTACCCACCATCTCAGGGTTAGTGGACGATCTGTCAAGAGTTCCGACATTCAGAGACAGTTTAGCGATCTCTTGTTATCCATCTTAACTAACAAATCTCAAAGTTTGTTATGTTTCACCGTTCAGAGTCCGGTCGATTAATTTACGCTTGTTATCGTTAATTTTTGGTCTCCTTTGTTATTCTCCCGCCTAGTTCACATACAGCTTATTCTTCATCTACTCCCCGTGATATACATATATATCCTTCCTGATTGCTCACACACATTCGAAAATAAATGTCTAAGGAAAATACTTGGTATAGCGTGGAACGAATTCAAAACAAACGAGGAAATTAGAGAAATCGCCAATCAACCACTAATATCTTCAGTAATAAAGAAAAGACGATGGTCATATGTTGGACATGTGATGAGGAGAGATAATAACCAAATAGCAAAGCAAGCCCTCATATGGGAAACAACAGGTAAGAGGAAAAGAGGAAGACCCAGAGAGACACTGAGAAGAACATTGAAGAGAGAGGCACGAGCAGCAGGAATCGGCTCCCTCAATGAGATAGAGCAGCTTGCACAGAACAGAGGAAAATGGCGAGATTTAATAAAATATCTTTAAAAGAATTGAAAACTGCTAGAACAAAAATTCAGATAAGAGAGGGAGTATCTTGGTCTACGCCCTATGGGCCGGCTACGGCTCGAAAGGTCAATAGACAGACATACAGGCAGGCAGGCAGGCAGACAGACAGACAGACAGACAGAAAGACAGACAGACAGAAAGACAGACAGACAGAAAGACAGACAGATAGATTTTTTTCTGTCATTTTAGCTCGGGCAGCAGCCAGTTTTGGTCTACGCTCTTCTATTTCAAACTTTCAAGGGTTCTTGGCGTGCGGAAAGTACACATGGGACTTTATTTTCCAATAACCGTTTTTCGATTTCTTTGGCTTGTAAGTCTAGGCTTAGGGCATCTTCATTCATAAATGGTGTAAATATTTACAAGATTAGAATTAAAATGCCACTTCAGGGTGAAATTAGACAACTTTGAAACTTGTGTGACGGTCACAGCACGTTCGTGAGCTAATATCTGGTACACCTGCCTGTGATAGATCGAAAACCAGACAGTCAGCAGGAAAAAAGGTCAACGAGGCAAGGAGAAAGAGGTATGTTTTACAGCACTCAGAACAAAACACAAAACAACGAGCCTTCAACAAACGTTGTGAGAACACCAGACCCAAGGGTCGACCACTAAAAAGATTGATCGATGGAATATTAGAAGCACTAGGAAACATAACAGCAGCAGAGGCGAACAGAAGAGCAAAAGATCGCAAATTATATCTCCCCTCGACGCTGAAAGGTAGATGAGGAAGGAAAGAAGAATAAGACTCAGAAAAAATTACAAATAAGCAACAGAAAAAAACACATCTATCCTGCTTCGGACCATATATTGTTCTTTGTTCTTTTCTGTTGTTGTGTATTTGTCATTTTTTCTGAGTGCTGTAGTACATACCTCTTCCTCCTATGATTTCCTGAATTATCACCTCAGAAATTTCCCTATATAATTATATTCATTTATTATTATTTGTCTTCAATGAGGCCAGGCAGCCTGGAATTTTAAAATACCACGTTTAAACATCGTTACATTTTTGAAGGAAAAGTTGCTCTCATTTACTTGCTTCTCATTTATTATTTATGTCATTTAGTGTGCTCTAAGGAAGGACAGCATAGAGGATTAATCGACAGGAGTGATGAAGAAGTAGAAAAGAGGAAGAGTGAGAAGAGAAGGAAGAAGAAAAGAAGAAGAGTGAGAAGAGAAAGAAAAAAGAAGAGTGAGAAGAGAAAGAAAAAAGAAGAGTGAGAAGAGAAAGAAAAAAGAAGAGTGAGAAGAGAAAGAAAAAAGAAGAGTGAGAAGAGAAAGAAAAAAGAAGAGTGAGAAGAGAAAGAAAAAAGAAGAGTGAGAAGAGAAAGAAAAAAGAAGAGTGAGAAGAGAAAGAAAAAAGAAGAGTGAGAAGAGAAAGAAAAAAGAAGAGTGAGAAGAGAAAGAAAAAAGAAGAGTGAGAAGAGAAAGAAAAAAGAAGAGTGAGAAGAGAAAGAAAAAAGAAGAGTGAGAAGAGAAAGAAAAAAGAAGAGTGAGAAGAGAAAGAAAAAAGAAGAGTGAGAAGAGAAAGAAGAAGAAAAGAAGAAGAGTGAGAAGAGAAAGGAGAAGAGTGAGAAGAGTTGGAAGAAGAAGAAAAGGGAAAGGAGGAGGAGACAGGTAAGGGGGAGGGAGTGGAAAAAGGAAAATAGGAAGAAAAGGAGGAGGAGATGGGGGGGGGGGTAAAATAAACAGAAGAATTGGAAGAAGAAGAAGAGGAATAGGAAGAAGACAAAGATGATGATGCTGAAAAGGAAACGGAGGCACAGGAAGAAGAAGAAACAGTAGAACAGGACGCAGAAGAAGAAAAGAAGAATAAAAGAAGAAGAAGAAAGGAAGAAGAAGAAGGAAGAAGAAGCAGAATAAGACGAAGAAGATGAACCGATTGCCTTAAAACATTGTTCTATTGTTTATTTCAGACAACTAATGGGACCAGCATACGCGTCTTGGTACACAGTTTATTGTCGAGTATTGTCAACGTAAGTTATCTTGTCGCCATCTTCTCTCTTCTTTACTTGATCGCTACCTCACAAGAAGTCATTGGCTGCTAGGTTGAGTGACGTCACAGACCGATAGAGCAGTCACTGGTCGCTAGGTTGAGTGACGTCACCGACAGATAGAGCAGTCATTGGTTGCTAGGTTGAGTGACGTCACAGACCGATAGAGCAGTCACTGGTCGCTAGGTTGAGTGACGTCACCGACAGATAGAGCAGTCATTGGCTGCTAGGCCGAGTGACGTCACAAACCAACAAAGCCATCATTGGCTGCTAGGCCGAATGACGTCACAAACCAACAAAGCGATCATTGGCTGCTAGACCGAGTGACGTCACAAACCAACAAAGTGATCATTGCCTGCTAGACCGAGTGACGTCACAAACCAACAGAGCCATCATTGGCTGCTAGGCCGAGTGACGTCACAAACCAACAAAGTCATCATTGGCTGCTAGGCCGAGTGACGTCACAAACCAACAAAGCCATCATTGGCTGCTAGGCCGAGTGACGTCACAAACCAACAAAGCCATCATTGGCTGCTAGACCGAGTGACGTCACAAACCAACAAAGTGATCATTGCCTGCTAGACCGAGTGACGTCACAAACCAACAAAGCCATCATTGGCTGCTAGGCCGAATGACGTCACAAACCAACAAAGCCATTATCGGCTGCTAGGCCGAATGACGTCACAAACCAACAAAGCCATCATCGGCTGCTAGGCCGAGTGACGTCACAAACAACAAAGCCATCATCGGCTGCTAGGCCGAGTGACGTCAAAAACCAACAAAGCCATCATCGGCTGCTAGGCCGAATGACGTCACAAACCAACAAAGCCATCATTGGCTGCTAGGCCGAATGACGTCACAAACCAACAAAGCCATCATTGGCTGCTAGGCCGAGTGACGTCACAAACCAACAAAGCCATCATCGGCTGCTAGGCCGAGTGACGTCACAAACCAACAAAGCCATCATCGGCTGCTAGGCCGAATGACGTCACAAACCAACAAAGCCATCATCGGCTGCTAGGTCGAGTGACGTCACAAACCAACAAAGCCATCATCGGCTGCTAGGCCGAGTGACGTCACAAACCAACAAAGCCATCATCGGCTGCTAGGCCGAGTGACGTCACAAACCAACAAAGCCATCATCGGCTGCTAGGCCGAGTGACGTCACAAACCAACAAAGCCATCATCGGCTGCTAGGCCGAGTGACGCCACAAACCAACAAAGCCATTATTGGCTGCTAGGCCGAATGACGTCACAAACTAACAAAGCCATCATTGGCTGCTAGGCCGAATGACGTCACAAACCAACAAAGCCATCATTGGCTGCTAGGCCGAGTGACGTCACAAACCAACAAAGCCATCATTGGCTGCTAGGCCGAGTGACGTCACAAACCAACAAAGCCATCATTGGCTGCTAGGCCGAATGACGTCACAAACCAACAAAGCGATCATTGGCTGCTAGGCCGAGTGACGTCACAAACCAACAAAGCCATCATCGGCTGCTAGGCCGAATGACGTCACAAACCAACAAAGCCATCATTGGCTGCTAGGCCGAGTGACGTCACAAACCAACAAAGCCATCATCGGCTGCTAGGCCGAGTGACGTCACAAACCAACAAAGCCATCATTGGCTGCTAGGCCGAGTGACGTCACAAACCAACAAAGCCATCATTGCCTGCTAGGCCGAGTGACGTCACAAACCAACAAAGCCATCATTGGCTGCTAGACCGAGTGACGTCACAAACCAACAAAGCCATCATCGGCTGCTAGGCCGAGTGACGTCACAAACCAACAAAGCCATCATTGGCTGCTAGACCGAGTGACGTCACAAACCAACAAAGCCATCATCGGCTGCTAGGCCGAGCGACGTCACAAACCAATAAAGCCATCATTGGCTGCTAGACCGAGTGACGTCACAAACCAACAAAGCCATCATTGGCTGCTAGGCCGAGTGACGTCACAAACCAACAAAGCCATCATCGGCTGCTAGGCCGAGTGACGTCACAAACCAACAAAGCCATCATCGGCTGCTAGGCCGAGTGACGTCACAAACCAACAAAGCCATCATTGGCTGCTAGGCCGAGTGACGTCACAAACCAACAAAGCCATCATTGGCTGCTAGGCCGAATGACGTCACAAACCAACAAAGCCATCATTGGCTGCTAGGCCGAATGACGTCACAAACCAACAAAGCCATCATTGGCTGCTAGGCCGAGTGACGTCACAAACCAACAAAGCCATCATCGGCTGCTAGGCCGAGTGACGTCACAAACCAACAAAGCCATCATCGGCTGCTAGGCCGAGTGACGTCACAAACCAACAAAGCCATCATCGGCTGCTAGGCCGAGTGACGTCACAAACCAACAAAGCCATCATCGGCTGCTAGGCCGAGTGACGTCACAAACCAACAAAGCCATCATCGGCTGCTAGGCCGAGTGACGTCACAAACCAACAAAGCCATCATCGGCTGCTAGGCCGAGTGACGTCACAAACCAACAAAGCCATCATCGGCTGCTAGGCCGAGTGACGTCACAAACCAACAAAGCCATCATCGGCTGCTAGGCCGAGTGACGTCACAAACCAACAAAGCCATCATCGGCTGCTAGGCCAAGCTGCATCCTTACAGCCAGTAACAATGTTCCTTCACTTCGCGCTGTCCGTATTCATCTTCCCCTGTAGTTTGCATAGTCTGGCCCACACTGTTAGTCTATTCTTCTACTGTCTTCCTGTGTGAATGAACCAGGCAAAGGACATCTGGAAATCCAGGTGGCATAGCAACGATAACTCTAAATAAAAAAGGAAAAACGTGCAACAGAAATAACAGCGAAATAGATATTGTTTCAGGGACACTATTCGCAGCTTGGGGATTATTTCACTGTTGGTCTCCATTGTGGCTACCAGGGTCGTAACCACGGTGGGGATAGTGTTGAATATAGCCAATGTCATTTGCTAATAATATCGTAAGAGGCGACTTAGGAGGTTTTGGAGTCTTCGACAGTGCTACGGAGTTCGTGCATCTGAAATGATGCCATCTTTGGTGCTTTCGTTAGTGTAGCGAGCGTGCTTCGAACTGTGGAATGTGTTAAGGGTGTGATCTCAGCACTATGAAATTGTCCGTTATGCGATGAAGATGATGACTTATATATGTGTCTGTCTGCCTACATGCCATCTGTCTGTCTGCCTACATGACATCTGTCTGTCTGCCTACATGCCATCTGTCTGCCTGCCTACATGCCATCTGTCTGCCTGCCTACATGCCATCTGTCTGTCTGCCTACATGACACCTATCTGTCTGCCTACATGACATCTGTCTGTCTGCCTACATGACATCTGTCTGTCTGCCTACATGACATCTGTCTGTCTGCCTACAGGCCATCTGTCTGCCTGCATGCTATCTATCTGTCTGTCTACCTAAATGTCATCTGTCTGTCT